>CATQJA010001886.1:0-30643 GCA_958295435.1 Mesorhabditis spiculigera | reverse complement strand
TTTCCATAATTTTAAGGGCGATATAATCAAGTTTTGTAGAGTTTCAGATTGCTCGTAGTATCGTTTAGCGATCGATATTCGGCTTACCTGGCCCTCAAACGATATGAATTGTCCGCTTGAAATTTGTTAGTCCATTTTTGAACAGTCTCCGAATAGCCTCGAAATACTGGATTCCATTACATTTCATGTCCTGCGTTCCTAAAAACGTCTATGATATTCAGAAATCGGCCCAAACCCCTGCCATAAATTTTTCCATTCTCTTTTTCCGCTTCGAACGGATCGTGTTTCCAGTGTTCCTAAAAGGTCAAAAAGTTGTAAGCAAAAAAAGCTGTTAAAAATCCCGAAATTTCACTATTTAAAAACAATCGCTTAGAAATTCCCATGAGGGTTTGAACGTTAAAAAATACCCTAAATCTCTCCAAGCTAGCGAGATACCTTAGAAACCGGAACGACATCTGTATGTGAATGTAGCATTATTGCGGGCAAATCGGGCTCTTGTCCAGGGATCGTCATCACCATGAAGGGGAATCCTTTTTCGGGCTAAAACAGATATCGAAAAATTTAGGTCTTGTATGATACTTCGCGCACCTCAATTAGATGTTTTATCGGAAGTTCGTCAGCAAGAGCGGCTAGGAATTTCATACAACGATCTAAAGAGATTGAAGACTGGCAAAATTTCTCCAACTCTACCGTAATCCGGATTTGGCTGTTCTGTCCGGATGCGGAGGTATTCGCGAAATTTAGTAACTGCCGGGTCTTCAGAGCTCATTTCGAAATCGAAATGCGAGAGAGAGAGAGAGAGCGAGAGAGGCAGAGAAAGAGCGAGAGAGAGAGTGAGGGAGAGGAAAAGAGACAGAGAGAGCCGGAGAGAATGAGAGAGAGGGAAAGAGAGAGGGAGAGAGAGTGCCAGAGTGAGAGAGTGAGTGAAAGGGAGTGAGAAAGATAGTGGAAGGGAGAAAGAGTGTGAGAGATAAAGGTATTTCGTATAACCGGAAAAAAGTTTGATAAAGATCATTTCGCAGTTACCGCGGGTCTATTGGTTGAAAGGGCGTTCCGTTGGTTTCGAGCCGACCCGTAAACAAAACGCCCGGCTAAAAATCAAACCACCAACAAACCACCGTTCACTCAATACCCTAGCTGTGTAGTGGACGATCAGTGCAAATAACAACAAGTACGATTTCACATTAGCAACGCTAGAAATGGGTGACCGTAAAGTACGTCAATTGGCAAAATTTGGCAGATTGAAACTCAAAAGGATGAGAATGTAGCACATATTAAAAATTAAACCATGATTTCAGCTTCCTTTAAAACGAAGAAAAACACATGAAAAAGCGGTAGCAATGCCTAGAAGCGCACACATCAAAAGCTAGTAAAAATATAAATGAAATCGACCGGTCAGACTGATGCAATGAGCATTTTGAGCATCAAGTCTCTTGTTGAAAATTGATATTTTAAATTTTATAAAGTTTCAGTTTGGCTTGTTATTCAAGGCATTTTCATTATTGTTAAGCTGTGTTAAGTCCTCGTATTATATTTTTTATATTAAAATTTATTCTCTGACCACCCAATTCCGGGGGTGGCCCACGCAATAAAGGAATACGGCATCAGTAATCAGTAATCAGTGTAAGTAAGTAATAAGTGCATCGGGGGAAGGGAGGGGAGGGGAGGAAGAGCTTGGAGAAGCACCAAAATAATAGAAGGAAATCCATCGGCATTCGATAAACTACATTTTGGCACTCGGAATATCAGAGAGGAAATCGCAATTTGGAAAATTTGCCTAGTTGAGCTGTCGGTCCCGGGGCGGTTCTACATAAAAAGTTGGCTTTAATGGTCCTTTAAAGGGACTGGCAAGGCAGAGTTATGGATATTTGCCATTTTTTGCAAATTTCGACGCCGCAAAACGCAACCCGCACGCAGTGCTGATATCTTAAATCGAGCGTAAGCGATTCCGTCATGTGGAAAAGCGGTCGCGTTGCGTCTCGCGGGCGGCAAAGTCCTCAAGAAATCCATGGCAAAAATCCATAACTTTTGCCTTCAATGCCCCTTTAAAAGCAATCAAACCGCCCCAGAAATTGGCAAAAATCAAGAATTTCTTACGGTGAAGGCAGCGATATGCGAGGGAGCAGTAGTTTGTGAGAGGATGCAGGAAAAAGGAGCAACTTTTAAAAATCGTGAGAAAATACCCTGGGCTTGCGGACTACGGTAGATTTGGGGGGCGTATTTTAATGTACACACACGGGTAGATCACAGACTGGCAGAAGAGTGGATCGATAACATGGAATCTGACGTTTTAAAGGGATGGTGAAGGCACATCCACAAGGATCTGACTTGCCGGGCCCTTTAACAGCCATACAAACAAAAATTTGTATATTTTTGGAGTAGAGAAAAGTGAGATGACCCGCGACTAGAGGGGAGTGGGGGATACGGAAAAGACAATCGGGCGGTCCGGGGCTGCTTTCGAAAAAAAGAAAAATAGTGGAATTTGTGCGATTACGGTTGGGTACGGTAGCATGGGCTGAGGTGCGTTAGGATACGGTTATAACCTACCCCTTGCAAAATGGTAATTTTTCGTAAATTTTCTCCAGATCTGAACCAAATACGCTATCGAATTTCAATGGATTACGACACAAAACACCAATCGATTACGGTGGCAAATGGCAACCGATTACGTCATCGAATTACAGTGATTACTCGACGAAAGTCGATAGATTGCGCTTTGAAGTTCCAACCGATTAAGCTAGGAAATCTCAATCGATTACGGCATGAAATTTCAATCGATTACGCTAGGGAATTCCAATTGATTACGCTAGGAAATTTCAATAGCTTACGCGATGGAATTTTAATTGATTACGGCATCAAATTCCTATTGAAAAACTGCCATCCGATTACGCCATCCAATTAAAATTTCCGGATCGGAAAAATTACCATTTGTGCCGCTACCGTATCCCGAAAAATCCCACAATTTCCACAACGCTCCAGGGAACCGGTTACGATAGCAAAATCAGCTTTAAATTCCCGAAATTTTTTTAATATCGTAACCAATTCCCTGGTTAAAAATTAAAAATTAGCATAGTAAGGGCTGGCCCCTAGGACCCGAATCGAAGAGCACCGAGTAGAGAGGGGGAAGAGTTGAATTTGAAGATGTAAAAATCGACATTATGATATATAAATATTATTAAATGCCACGGCGCACTAATGGCGTCCCATGAGTCGACTGGCCGAATTGTACTGATGGCCAAGGGTTGAGCCGTCGTAGTCAGGCACGTGCTGAGACTCCATCATCGCCAGCATGTCCTGAAAACAATTAAAATAGCTTTTATAAGGATTTAGAGACTTGGAAAGGAGGGCTTGGCTAGCTTTGTGGGCTTGGTCAGCTTGGGGAGGAGGCTTTTTCTGATTTTAGAGGCGGGATGGCGGAGGTGAAAAGCAAGTCCTAAACATGCAGTGTGAGAAATAAGGAATGGGCTGGCTAGCAGCGATTTTCAGGGATTTTTTGTCTAGGACAGGCGAGCTAGCAGAGGTTTTTGAGGATTTTTTTCTTCAAAGCCAAGCTAGCAAAGATTTTTGTGGATTGGGCGGACCGGCTGAGAGAGGGCAACTAGCGTGGTTTCTTGCGGAAAAACTATCATTCTGGCTCGAAATTTGCGCGGCAAGCTAGCAAAGGCCCCTGCAGAATTCGCAGTCAGGGTGGGGCCGGCAAACTAGCAGGGTTTCTTGAGGGAATTTTCCTCAACATTTTTGGGAAAGGCTGGCGCACTAGCAGTGAAATGGATTTTTCGCGCAGCTTGCGGAGACGCTTATAGAATCTTTTTTTAGCCTTATTAAGCAGGCTAACAGAGAATATCGAGGAATTCCACTCAACTTTATACAAAAGTCGCGAATTTTCAGGGCAAGCAAGCACAGATCCTGGTGGAATCGGGTGATTTTAGCGCGCAAGTAGAGAATCAAAGGACGCTAGCAAAGACTATTGAGGAATCATTCGTCACTCGTCCGTGATCAAATGCTCAAAGCAACCATCAAGTGCCATCATCCAAGGCAGGCTAGCACACAACCATTTGTCAAAGCCCTCTCATTAATGCTCAAAGATTAACCTGTAACCGTGCCGGCAACCTGGCCGCCTGCGCAGCTTCACTATGTTCGAGGGCCTCGATCAACCCGTCACGATATTGGTCGAGATATTTGTACAGTTCGTTCAGGGCTGAGAACACGTGGAATTGACCCTTGTGCTGCCGGCTCTCTTCTGCCAGAATATCCTGCATTTCCGCATCGGGGATCGGGCCCATTCGCTGGATATCAGTGTAGTAGCTAAAAGGAAATTACTTTCAAAGGAACGTGAAAGGAAAATTCAAATTCGCTCTAGCCATTAAATCTCAAAAATGGTTTTTTTCAAGACAAATGAAGGTAAGGTTTTCTTGAGAAAACGACTTGGATCGACTTGGAAACGTACGTATCAACGAGGTCCCGATATTGGTAGATGTCCTTGGCGAAGAGGAGCTTGCTGGAGGGGCTGTCTTTGGTCAGTTGGTGATCTTGGGTCGAGCAGGCGTCCATTAGAGTTTGAGCAACGACGGAGAGGCAGCCTTCCACCTGGAAAATGCAGCCATAGTGAGATAGAGAAAGCGCGAGAGTGAGAGAGAGAGAGAGAGAGCGAGCGAGAGCACTAGTATTACTTACCTTTGTTGGCTTCGGAATGTCGAAGAGGAAGTGCGGGTTCTTGATCAAATTGACCCAGAATCGAAGAGGTAATGCGTTGCTCTTCCACGCGTGCACCACCTCCGGATCCGTAATCCCGTTTTCTTGGGCCTAAAGAAGAAAATAACGAATTTTTAAATCGGGGTGAGAGCATCAGCAACCGTCAAAAAATTGAAAATTCTTGTTATAACTTTCGATTCTAGTGCTTACCTGATCGTCCATAAAGTCGAACATGTACTTGATACAGTACGGTAGTCCCCCAGCATTTCCCCCAGTGGAGAAGATGGCCTCCAGCAGGTCGTTGATGAACTTTTGGAGCGTACCCTTCATCATCAGAAGTCTGGAATAGGTGATTTTAGTCGATTGGAACTTGATCGATCAAACCGGAAAACAGTTTTTCTAATCCAGTTTTTTTGCGTTGATTCCGATTACGTTATTAGTTGCTATCCGGAATTTTTGGATTTTTAAATAAAATCGACTTTTTGCAACTTTTCAATACCGGCATATTGCTTTTTTTTAAGCTAAGCGTTTGTGAAGGTAATTTTTCCCACCTCGTAAGGTAAATCTCGGACACCATCTTCTCATTCGAGTCGTTCGGGCCGTGTTCGGGTGTCTTGACAAGATGGTAGAGCTTGTTATGTGTGTCGTGCTCGCGGGAATATGACGATGACGATGTCCCAAATGGCCGGGATAGCGTAGGCGAGTTCTTGATCGACATTGTCGATTTTTCGCTTCGTTCGGAGAGCAGGGACTGAAAAAATAGAATTATAAATGTCCAAAACATTCATTTTAGTCTTTTTCGGCTTTCAGGGCATAAGAAGCTTCATAAGCTTAAGTGGCTTGAAGGGCCTCAGAGACTTAGGGAGCCTTAGACACTTCATAAGCTATAGGAGAAACAGAACACACAGTTTGAAACGTCTAAGCCCAAACCTGAGCCTAAGCCTGAGCCCAAGCCTACACATAAGCCTAAGCCGAAGCCTAAGCTAAGCCTAGAGCCTAAGCTAAGCCCACTAAGCCTAAGCCAGGATCGAGCTAAGCCTAAACCTAAGTCTAAAAAACTCACCAAATTGTACAAGCTATTCTGCCTGGCCATCAGGCCCATGACGGCGTTGTTGGGGACTTGGTAGTGGAGTAGTGTGTTCATCTTCTTCCATCCGGATGGCTCAACCCGGCTTGTGCTGTCGACATCTTGGAGCAGTAACCGCCCATTCAGCCCCGTTCGCCATTCGAGATCCAGATCGTCGGCCTTTGGACGTTCCGAGTAGGGGATGGCGCGGAATTTCGCCTCCAGGCACTTTTCTTTCACCTGAAAAAATGGAGTTAGTATTTTAAGGTACATGGCGATTTTACAGCTTTTGGGCGAGTTTAAATTAGAATACTTTTGAAAATTCGAAAATAAAAGTCCGATATCTCTATTCTTTATCTCAAAAAATAAAAAACGGCGGGAAAACGCCAAAATCCCGAGTGCCAAAATACTAAAAAAGCAAAATGCCGACAGCTAAAATCCCGACAGGTCAAAATGCCGACATGTGCTTGGCGCTTCTTTTAAACAGCCAGTTGGATGTCGGGATTCTGGCTTGGGATTTTGGCTGTGGGAGATTATCACAGTTTGAATTATGGCTGTCGGTATTTTGGCTGTCGGGATTATCGTTATCGGGACTTTGGTTTGTCGGGATTATTGGTGTTGAGATTTTGGCTGTCGGGATTATAACTAAACTAAAATGTTCTTCACTTCCCGGTCCCTTCAAACCCCTAAAGTCTCAAAAAATGCCGAAGGCTTCCTATTTACAGTAGTATATCAAGGTATTTTTCGTACTATTTAACATAGAAACATACCTGCGTGACCGTATCACAATCCAGCACCCTGACAGGCACATCCGGTTGCGCGAATCCATTGATATTGACCTCCCCAGCGATGAATATCGTCAGCTCCTTATACTCAAACGTGGCGCGGAGTAGTTTCTCTTCTGACAGAGAATATCTAGCTTCAAGCGTCACAGCATCCTGGGGTCCTTTTTCCATTTGTTGTTTAATACCCCAGTATAATTCGTAGAGCTTTCTCCCAGCCGATCCTTGATATGCCAGTAGATGTTTGTGCATGAGGAAGGTAAACCAGGCGGCCAGCATCCGTTCTGCGACACTTTCCGATCGTCGGAAGAGGATCTTGGGCTGGAACTTCTTCTCGACGGTCCGCTCGATGAGTTCTTTGAGAAGGTGTTTGAGGATCTCGGTACAGTAGGGCATCTTCTCTTGGAGCACGACCATCAGCAGGGAGCCGACGTAGACACGATCTTTGCCCAGGAAGTACTTGTTGGACTCCATGACGCGCACCCAGGTGGTGAGGAACGTCTGAAAAAGAGGCGGTTATGGTGGGTTTTGAGGTTTTTATTAGATGGGACATCGGAATTTCGAATGCCGGAATTTTAGAATCTAATCCTTAAATCGAAAGTTAGAATATCAATTTCAGAATGACGCTATTTAGGCATGCCGAAATTCATAATGCCGAAAATGGAGAATTAAAAAATTCATAACTTTCAGAATTTACAACGTCGAAATTTCAGAGTTTCCAAATTTTTGAATTTTTGAAATTTCCGCATGCCGAAAGCTCATAATGTCGAAATCGATAATGTCGATATTCGCTTATGCCGAAATTTCATAGTTTCCAAATTTAAAATTTGCGAAAATTCCATTCGATCTAGCATTTCATAACGTCGAAATTTCAGAATATCGAATGCTAGTTTTCAAAACTTCAAAACGGCTTACAGAGTCGAATTTTTTGTCGAAAAGGATCTTTTGGACGAAAAATGTATTTTTAAGTTGTATTTAGTATTTTTTGTAAATTTATACGCTTAGAATTAGTAAAAAATTAGAAACATGTTTTCTATTTATATTCGAAAAATTAGATCCCTAGGAATAAAACAAAAACACTGACCTTGTTGAGGATGAGCTTGTGGAACTCCCTCAGCGAATTCTCCACCGCAGCCGCCCTCGTGCTGTCCACCTCAAGTTCGCGGAGTACGGGGTGCTTGTGCAGATTTGGGAACAACACTCTGGCCGCGTATTCCTTGTACTCCAAGAAAGGCACCATCGACGAGCCCAGCGGCAACTCGGCCGAGTACGCGTTCAACGACGTCTGCAGCTCGGCAAATGCCTCCTTGCACTCGGTGGCCACCTTCATCTCGATGTTGTCCATCTGGTGTTTCAGGTATTTCATTTGCCTCTGATGGGAATTCGTCTTCTTCTTGTACATAAACCCGACAACGATCAGCATTATGGCCAAGATCGCCGTGATTAGCCCAATAATCGCTATCCCCGCCGCCGGCAGGGTCTGAGAATCGTACGACAGTTCTCCAACTGAATAAGCCTCATCTCCAACGCGTACGACGACTTCGGGCTGTACACCCCCGCCCAGGTCTGGCTTGTCCTTTGGTGGTCTACAGGTCAGGGCATCCTTTCCGATGGCTATCAATGCGCAGTCCTCGCCGCCCACGGTGATCCGCACGTCACGCTCGTATGCGACGTCCTTGACGTCGATGGCGTTGATGGTGAGCGTTTCCTCGCCGGGGCGGTAGAAGCGCAGCTGCTTGAAGGTGGACACGTTCGGGTTGGGGTAGACGCGGATTTGCCGTTTTTCGGTGACGGTACCATCGAAGTCGAAGGCGTAGGAGGCGAGCAGGGGGTGGGAGACGGTGGGTTTTCGATCACTGCTCGGGTAGGAGGGGATTTTGCAGAGCATCAGCTTGTCGTCGCTGATGTTGCATGGAGGGCCCGCCTGGAAGAGAGGATTAGATATAAATAGCAAAAATCGGCCTCAAAAATGGGTATATGGCTATTAACAACGTACTAACAGAATCAGAGAGATCAGAGAGAGAGAGAGAGAGAGAGAGAGAGAGAGAGAGAGAGAGAGAGAGAGAGACAGAGATTGAGAGCGAGAGAGGTAGAGAGAAAGAGTGGGAGAGAGAGAGAGGGAGAGTGTGAGAGAGTCAAGGTGATAACTACCTCTTTTAAAAAGGATCCAAAATCAGATGTTTACCAAGGCGCTGCGGCCGCGCGCTGCGTGTATGGAAACCTCACTAAGTTTTTCGTTCTAGCTGTTCTGTCTCTTTTGATTGTTGTCTCTCTCCCTGCCGCTCTCTCGGTCTCTCTCTCTCTATCTCTCTCTCTTACTCTCTCTCTCTCTCGCTCTCTCTCTATCGTACTCTCTATTTTACTCTCTCTCCCTCTCTCGCTCTCGCTCTCCTCGCTCACTCTCTTTCGCTCTCTCTCAGGTACTCTCTCTCTGTCATGGTCTCTCTTCATCTCTCGCTCTATCTGTCTCTCTATCGCTCCCCCTTCAATGTGAAAATTCTCAAAGGAATGCATAGAAGCCAACGTCATCAAAATTACGCGCTCAACATTAACCGCGCCTCAAACTACTCACCCTCGGTTGTGCTTTCCCGTCAGCATACAACAGCATATGTGGCCGTTGCAACAGCTTGAATCCATCCCCAGCCACATCTACCACAATCCCTCCAGCCATTATCGAGTGTTCCGGCCGTACTTCAAAGATTTTCGGGTTGTTCCGGTAGGCGAAGTTGAGCCCCTGGCGGACGTGTGCCTCTTTGTCATCGACATCCATGGTAATTGGCATATCTCCCGATAGTCTCTCGGCCATCCCTGACTCCATAGGGGCTGCTCCGGTCCTGCACAACACTCGACTCTCATTCCGCTCCAACACTTTACACGCGGACCCTCCGATTTTGATCTTCATCTCGGAGCCAGAGTCCAGGTTCTCGCCGGTGAGCACGAGGTCGGTGCCGCCTGAAATTAAAAAGTTTTTACTAAGATCTACGAGGAGAAGTCCCGGTACCTATGTTTTTTGCCAAGGGGGTAATCCTAATTTTCGCCCGGCGCTTTTGCATTGTCGGGGGTGGGCGGGTCTTAGGAAAGTATTTTTTTTGTTTAAGCGTAAAATACCCGTAATGCATTAATAAATATTTTGCTAGTTATTTTAGTAAAATTAAACTAAAATTAAAGTGGAAAACTATTGTGACTTTACACAATTTTTGCAAAAATCTCGAAATTTTGGCCGATAAACGATTTTTTTTGTTTAGAATCAAAATGGTTTTTGCGCTCAATGTAAACGCTTTTTCAAAAATTATGAGAATTTTTAAACAATTTAGAATTTTCGAGGTTTTTCAAGTTGAAAAAAAATCGAAATTTTTGCTTTTTTACTAGATTTTTTATGTGGTCTTACGTTTCTTCACGTTAACGGCAGGTTAAAATTACCAGGGCAAAAAGCTAAAGATGTGAAATGTTTAGACGTTATACACCTTTTATGATTTCCTTAGCAAAAAAACCTGTAAAACACTAAAAATTTTCTAGGTATGAATAGACTACAGAGAGAGCTTTTGTCTCCCACCCCGCTAACAATCAAGAACCGTCAGTCGCCGAAAATCGCTACCTGATGTCGGCCCCTCCACCGGGTCCACGCCCAGGATCTTCGGCTCGACGTAGCTGAACTGCTCGGTGGTGACCACAGAGTAGATGGGGGAATCTTGAAGTTTCAGGATCATCGGGCCCTTATAGCCGACGCCTGGGGCATTTTTCGTCGTGCAATAGAACTCGGATGGCGAGATGAAGTCTGCTGTTTGGACGGTGCAGGGGACGTTCGCAACTAGGACAGCTCCACGAAGATCAGCAGCTGAACGTCCGAGATTCACGCCGGTGACGCGGATCTTCGTGTTGCCGTGAGCCGGGCCTTTCTTCGGGTCGAAGGAGATGATCACGGGGTGAGGGCAAAGCTGCGTCGAGTTCAGCCAATCACTCGGGCTTCGCCAACGGCAGGCACGGGGTCGTACGCATCTGAAAATGGTACGATTTAGAGGTGTTTCCTGGCTACTCTGCTCTCTCTTGCTCTCTCTCACTTTCTTGCGCTCTTGCTCTCTCTCGATCTTTCTCTGTCTCTCTCCCTTGTCTCCCTCTCTCTCCCCCCTCTCTCTTTCTCTCTCTTTCTCTCTCCCTCTCTCTCTCTCTCTCTCTCTCTCTCTCTCTATCTTTATCCTTCGTGCTTTCACTGACTTTGCATCCTTCTCGCACCAGCCGCAGTCGAACTTGGTGGGGTCGAGGGACAAGCAGAGCCCGCAGTTTGAAGCCAGCTCCCCTCGCAGCGATATACCTGAAAAATTAGTGTTTTTAGCGGATCTCTCTCACCTCAACAGCCGTCCCGTTGACGTTATCGAACGCGTGCGTCACGTCCGAAGTTGGAGATGACCAATTCACTTGAAAGTCCACCGGGGCGGTGCCGCTGATCATCTTCAGCTCGGGCTGGTTGAAGCGCATCTCATCGCAGCTGAAATAGAAACGTTAAGGTAAATTTTTGACGCATTCCAGAGGATTTCATAGCCCAAAAATCCATTCTCTTGCCTTCCAAGGCCCTTTAAACCCAAAATCCCATCAATAAGGACGTACACAATGGTGTCATCATCAACAAGTGCGGCCTGTTTCTCGTGGAGCTGCTGCCCGATGCGGAATGAGCACCGGAATTTGTGCATGACGGACGGGTCGAGGTTGGCCACCTTCACGGAGACGTTCCGCTTCTCCCCAACTCCGACAAACATCTTGCCGTGCGGGGCCTTGATGTAGGGGCAGTGGTTGGGGCCCCTGGCGGGAGGGGATTGGCCTTTTCGCTGAAAAGGAAACATTCGATTACGCCATTAAATTATATAGTACGTTGCTGACCTATTATCTAAATCGTGTTAAACTAAGTTTAAAGTTCTTTTTAAGATTTAAAACTTTTTTCTGAATTTTTAAACGTTTTCTAACACTCAAAAATTCCAAAAGGGACGTTAAAGGATTATATTTCAGTCCTAAAAGTTTTAATGAAAACCCACCGCGATGCCATTGATGAAGTTCTGTTGACGGCATCTGTCCTCCGTCAACTTCCCGTCGACACACTCGTTCGACTCGAGGCACCAGTCGCATGGGAATTGGCCTGAAAATGGATGATTAGGGTGGTTCGGCTAATAGGAATACGGTACGCTACGTCTACGGTGTACGTAGGCATAGCGGAACGTTACGTACTCCAAAGGGACAGTGTCGGCTAGGTATTTCTGCTTTTCGGAGAAGATTGGCTAGTAGGATGCGTCGCAATAAATTTTGCTAAAACGCAGCGTGTATGCTACACTTTGAGAGCGCGAGAGAGAGATAGAGAGTTGGCGTGGAGAGCGAGAGGAGAGAGTGAGAGGGAGGAGGGAAGAGAGAGCGAGAGAGACAGTGAGAGAGACAGTGAAAAGGAGAGCGAGAGAGAGAGCGAGAGAGTGAGAGAATAACAAATTCAAATAAAAACTCACTCCTAGTACACTCCGAGCAGCTCTTATACTTCCCACAATCGTAGAAGTGCAAAGTTGGTGGTGGCAATAGGAGCCGTACGTCCTTCTGGCGTAATTGCCAGAGCAGCGACGAGGTAAGATTGATTAGCCGGAATAGGCGGAATGCGGCTGAGATGGTGTCTTTTACCGGGATCGTACTGTAACGGAACAATTAGGAAAATCAACAAAAATCGTTCGTTGCGCTCAAAAAATCTTTTTAAGCGGAAAAATACTTCAAATTACGGTAGGTATCGTTTAAAAAACTCGTAAAAGTGGAAAAATCCGGAAAAACACAAAATTTTGGTTTATACGTACCCATCCGAGCCTCCGTGATGTTTTGGCGGCTCGACGTCGACAACCTGGTCGTATGGAGATGTAAATCTAAAGTAAAGAATTAAAAATGTTCTCTCCGAAAGATACGGTATGAAATTCCAGCTGTCACTGCCCCTTTAAACCCACCGAAACTGGCATCGCAGCTGCCCTATGGCCTCGCCAACATTTTGGATGGTGACGTTCAGTAGTCGGAGGTGGTCACTTGGTTTGGGAGGGGACGACGCGGTCCGATGCTGGAAAGAAGATGAATTACAGTAACTCAACGTGGATTATAAACCAAATTAATGCCTCTATTCGCTACTAATGCAAGACAATTGCCCTCAACGTTTCTTTAAATGAAAAATTAGCATTTTTAGACCTATTTGGCAGTAAATTTTGCCTTGTGCGTCCCGTTAAAACGGAGTACTTACGTGGGACACAAATCGTTCTGGTAGTCGAGCCATCCCTTCCATCTTGGGATATCCCGGTGGCATTCAGAAGCGTCGGTGCATTGATTGAGGACGTCACACCATCCACAGTACGGATCTTTCCTCCCTACGCAAGCGCTGCAGCTCGTAGCCAAGGAGCCACACCTCGGAGGTGGGGATTCGGGTCACCTAGAAAAAAGTTTTTTATGCTCAAAAACATAAAACTGAAATTTTCCCTTTAAAGTTGTGGTATAGTACGATACGGTACTCTGTACGTTGGGATACTTTTAATTTATTGCTCTGCAATTTTGGACCCCTTCAGGCGGGTCGAAGTCCCCTTCGCCTGTCGGCCCAATTATCCGTCTTCCTCGACATCTATCCCTTCTTTGTTGTTGCTAGGCGAAAGAGCGAGAGATATAGAGAGAGAGCGAGAGAGAGAGAGAGAGCGAGAGAAAGAAAGTGCGAGAGAGCGAGGGAGAGAGCAATGAGTCTGCACGAACATGAAGAACATGCACAAAGATCGCCGTATCATCGAAGATGATGATGTCCTAGGGGCCAGGGGTGCCTAATTATGCCTCGGACGGCAGATCCAAGAGGTGGCGTAAGGGCTTGAAATTGGGCTGACTAATTTTAAGTCTTCGTAGCGTTTATTAGAGCTACTTGGTGCATGATTTTCAGAAGAACCAGACTTCACGGCGCCCTTAAAATGTCTGAAAAGGCAATTTTAGCAAAATCACGACTTTTTGCAAAATGTTTATTTTTGTTCATTACTTTTTCCGGAAATCCAGAGCAATTTTTTACTTCCTAGTTCGTTTCAATAGCCTCAGAAAACAATTTTTTTCGATTATCATGAGCCTATAAATTAAATTTTACATACCGAAATCAGTGCTTTTTTAGGCCTTCCGCCATGTATTTGTAATTTTGCTCAAAATCCATAGAATTCTTTCACTTCCTAGTCCCTTTAAAAGGCAATTTTAAGTTTTTTTTGGGGCTGCAGCCAGCCATTTTATGGCTTTTAGAAACCCTAAGTCCATCTTCTAAAAACTCCTAGAAAGTTTACCGAATCTCTTCGCTTCCCAGCCCCTTTAAAACTGTCTCAACCCCTCCAATTCCCTAACTTTCTGTCCTCCCAAAATGGCAACTAGTCGCCTCGCCCGGATGGCGTGCCGAGACCCCCAAGGAATCTCCGGTTTAGCCCCCAAGAAGAGGGAGCCATTCGATGCAAACGACTTCCCGTCGGACCGAGAATGCCCCAATGGTCCCCGGGATCCAACACGAATCCGTCTGGCTACTCTGTACGGACAGAGGAGCGAGGCGGACTAGCGGAGAGGATAATTCCTTTAGAACGGGCAGGGTGGTCAGGGGATTTGATCGGTTTTGGGCAGGGTGCCAAAAACTGGATTCGGTTTTTGGGGAGGCCCAGGTCAGGATTTTGGAATTCGGGGAGAGAAACAGACATAGAGAGCAAGCAAGAGAAAGAGAGAGAGAGAGAGAGAGAGCGAGCGAGCGAGAGACAGAGAGAGAGAGAATGAGAAAGATTTTCTATCAGTGTCGAAAATCAGAATGCCGAAATGCAATTTTTCGGAGTTTCTAAAATTTTATTGATATTTCACTTATCGAAATTTTAACTTGGGGGCATTTAATTTTTGTCGAATCCGATAGAGATCGATTTTTCGAAAAAGCCGAAAACCCATAATTTCTTATAAATTGAATTTTCGACAAGTAAAATGTAAAAAAAATCAAATATCGACAAAACTTGAACCTTTAAAAATAATAAAATTAACCTTTAAAACAATTTTGTTGCCAAAAATCTTGATGGACAAACCTTTCTCGGCGTCAAGACGTAGACGTATTTCCCGGTCTCCGAAAATTCCATATCCTGCAAAATCGGCTCATTCGGCGAGACGTGCAACTCTTCGTAGACGAACGTCGAGTTACGGTACTGGATGGACGTCTGAAAAATCAAGTTAACTTGTGGAACTTTTGCAATTTACTACTTTTTAAGACCTAGGAAATTCGCCTGATTTTGCAGAATTTATCTGGACCCCATTTCTTAAACAATTTTTCCACCCATTTACCCGCGGTAAAACCCGACCCATCGGGACGATTTATGCTCTGGGAATTTTGCGGGTGGCACGAATCTCGCCGCTCGGCGTTCCCGCGCCACGGCTATTTGCATACGGATTTGGATAGCCCGGGGGGGGGGGCATGGGCCGGCCAATTATAAGCTTTAGAAAGATAGGGCGAGAGAGGGGAGAGAGAGAGAGAGAGAGAGAGAGATAGTGAGAGAATGAAAGAGAGAGTGAGAGAGAACGCGTCATCAATAGTGTAACCGCACCTTTAAAATCCGCCCATCATCGGTTCCGATGAAAACGATCGTCGTACTGTGGGTCGTGTTGGCGGCGACAGCGGTGAATCTGGAAATAATTACCATTAAAGGGATTTGGAAGGAATTCTCTCTCCCTCGATCTCGCTCTCTCTCCTTCTCATCTCTCTCATCCTCTCTCTCATCCACACCCCCGCTCTCTCACTCTCTCTCTCTCTCTCTCTCTCTCTCTCTCTCTCACCTTCCACCCATTTCCAGCACGGGCTTCGACTCAATCGCCTTGGCTCCTCCGATCAGCTTGTTCACGTCACTGCCACACTTCAGTTGTTCCCATCGCAGTTTCGTGGACACGCATTCTTGGCGGATGTTAAGCCATTCGAGGCCCTGAATGGAAAATATTATTAAAGCATTAAAACTGAAAAAATCTGAGCTACGCGAAAAATCGGCAATTACGACAGGAAATTCCTAAATTTGAGAAAAGAAGAAAGGAAACCGGGAAGGTAAAGATGTCTACGGGAACAACTCGCGCTCAGGAACCTTCGGAAAAGGCAAAAACTTACGATTACGGTACGGGTTATGGTAATTACAATTGCTACTTACCTTGTTTCCGGCTCCCTGATAGCAAGTCATGATGTTTTCTCGGAACATTTCCTCAACGTCACGCATGGAGTAGATACACAGCGCGGATTCGGCGGTGGGAACCTGAAAAAAACGGATGTGAAAATGATAATGAAATTTAAAAATTAAACATTAAGGGTTTTAAAATTAGCTTCAAATGTAAGACAAGTAAGAGAATATTAAAATCAAAATTTGAAATCTGATAATTTTTACCTCCTTCTTGCTAGAAGTGGGATCGCCGAGCTGGAAGACACCGTAGAGGACAGCGTCGTTTTCCCTAAAAATTCAAATTAGGTTTTACGGTTCGTAATGAAAGAGTGAGGGCTGGCGAGAGTGAGAAAGCGAGAGATAGAGAGAGAGCCAGAGAGCGAGAGAGAGAAGAGAGAGATGCCTACCGAATATCAAGCTCCTTTGCCAAATCGTAGCCAGCCTTCGACAGATAGACGTCGGTCAGCAGGTTATAGTCCATATTCTTGTTCTTACACGTTAGAGAGACCTGAAAAAGAGATTTTTAAGCTTTGTAAGATACAATATAAGACTACGGTATCAAAACAATACTTTCCATGGCTAAAAATGAGACTTTGTAAGGTAAAATTTTGAAATTTACGGTAATTTTGAGTATTTTTAGCTCGAAAATTACATTTTTGTGAATTTTTGAAATTTTTAGGGTAATTAAACGACTTGTTTAAGACAGTAATTCCGTTGAAGTCCCACCTCAGTGTACGAGTTGTAGTTCGGATCGCCCTTGCACACCCTGACCAGCTTGCTCTCGATGTGGCCCTCATAAAGCTTGCTGGGAGCTGCCGGGTGGCAAAATAGGCGTAATCGCCGGATTCGAACCCTCCAACGTAGTGAATCTTGTACGTGCTCTTGTGCTTCCGGTCCATATCGATAAAGTCCCCCGGCCACTGGGTTCTCTTCCCGGTCAAATTCCTTAATTCTTCTCCGGTCTGTCACCAGTTTTTCAAGGGCCAGTGAAGCCATAGCCGGGATTTCTTCACGGTATGTTGTTGCCTTGTCATTTGGACAAAGGTCGAGGCGACGTACAGGACGTGACGATCTTCTACTGGGCCACCGCCGACGAATACCTGGAAAGGGCTTTTAAGGTGGACTACCATACACGCCTATTTCACTATGAATATGTAGCCATCGTGCTGTTAAATTGAAGTTTTTAAGGCGCCGTTTTCCCTTAACAAGCCCTTACAGCAGAGTCGCGTGAACGCGGTGCGGCTTGAGTTGCGGGCAAGTAAGTTACGATAAGCGATTACGCCACATTGCTATCGACACCGTAAAACAGAGCTAATGAACAGCTAATTCCTAACTTTTTTCAAGTGCCGCATTCTTTTTACAATGGGGTTTTAGTTGCGCCTAGTGAACCCGTTACGAATGCGCTGCGGTGAACTACGCGACGATACTCGAGTACGCAACGTTAGGATTGACGCCGTGGATCGGTATCGCCGTTATTACAAGATTCGCGATCCTCTAGAAACCCCTTTGCATTCGAGAAAAACACGCAAACACAGCGCGTCCGCTACGCGTTCAAAAGAACACGGACGCTAGCATCACTTTGTGGTATTTTAAAGGACTATTAAAGTCAAAAAATATAAATTTACTCACCACAGCACTGCTCGGTTCATCATTGGCAATAACCGGAGTTTCAGAGACGACCGGAGTTTCGCTGATGTTGTGCAGATTTCGGAGTCGGCAACGGCCCTAAGGAAATGATCCGTAACGGTAATTCAGAGGTTGGCTTACTTGAAACAACGAGGTGCACTCGATAAGTTTGCTCGATTTGTCGTAGACGGCCATCGCTTTCGTGTAGGAATTGTAGGGTCGTCTCGGGACTTTGCACTCATCGTTTTTGCCTGAAAATAATGGATACTGGAGATTTTTAGCGTCTAACTTTCGATAGAAAACGAGAGAGCGAGAGATAGGGTGGGATAGAGAGAGAGAGAGAGAGAGAGAGAGAGAGAGAGAGAGAGAGAGAGAGGGAGCTGGCTAGAACGAGAGGAATTTTTTAGCTGATTTCTACTCGACCACCTCGAATAGGCATGCAAAATGCAAATACCGGCTAGCCGAGGAGGGGGAAAGTTAAAGGCGATTCGAGTGAAATGGGCCGTGCACCGGGAAGGTGGCGATCCCCGAGAAACCACTAAGATAGGTATCGATTCCGAGAGGTTTAAAGGATCATGACACAAGATAGAATGAGAGGGAGAGGGAGCGACAGAGAGAGAGAGAGAGCGAGAGAGAGAGCGAGATAGAGAGGGTAATAGTAAACTTTCGAAAAAATCTGACCTCCACGACACTCCTCAGCATCATCTTCCGGCCCGGTTTGCGCGTGTATCCTTACAGATAACGTCTCGGAGGTCAGATCGTATAAATGGTTGACGCCGCCGACGTATAATCGAGAGGTGGCCGGGTCGATTACCTGGAAAATGTCGATTATACATTTTCTTCTTCTCTCTCTGTCGCTCTCTCTCTCCCTCTCTCTCTCTCTCTGTCTCTCTTTCCCTCTAAAAAATGCTCAAGACCCACCATTTTCTGGAAAAATTGCCCATCAGCCGAGTGTGGATTGTCGAAGGTATGCCATTGCTGTTGAGCGCCACCCAGTTGGAGTATAGAAAATAGACAGAATATCGTCGCGATAATTAATCGGGGCGGTCGTATCCGCCATCTGGTAAGTGTTCATCGTTTTGGGCGAAGAAATGGACATTTCCCAACTATCATCGCCTCCCAGAATTCGTTTTGAAGAGAATTTTCGAGGGATCGAGGAGATGAGAGAAGCTGTGAATAGGAAGGGATCGTTACTTGCCTGTCCCTTTAGTCGAGGGGAGGGGAGCCTGAAAATGGTGGGATTAGTATATTGTCATAAAATGAGGAGGACGAGTGAATGGAGCATTAAGGTCAGACGAAAGTCGAGAGAGACATCGAGAGAGACATCGAGAGAGACATCGAGATAGTGGTAGATCACGCAGGGAGACACCGTGAGTGAGAGAGAGAGAGCGAGAGAGAGACGAGCGAGCAAGGAGCGAGAGAGCGTGAGAAAGAGAGAAACAGAGAGCGAAAGAGGGAGACAGGAGAGAGAGTGGAGAGAGAGAGTGAGAGAGAGGCAGCCCACCTGGGTGAGCGAGAGAGTGAGAGAGAATTCGAAGATATACAAATCGAAAATATCCCTATTTATGTGGTAAAAAACAACGCTACAAAAAAAAAGACAAGCAGGAAGGCAGCTGCTGCGCCCGCTTGCCGGTGCAATGCTGGGCAAGGGGGGGAGGGGGCTGTAAAAGGCTTCGATTGGCCCAATTTCAGTCTTGATTCGGCCGGCGATCTGCTAGAATCGGGCGGCCGGAATTGAGTCTCAAAGCTCCAGCTGACGGACCGGTTGGGATAAGCCGAAGAAGAAAGACTTTACTGAGTCACAAAAAGCGCCTGGACCATGATGGGTCGGGATCGGAAAATCGGAAAAGGAAGTAATAAAATCGTTTGAAGGGAGAGAGAGAGAGAGAGAGAGAGAGAGAGAGAGAGAGAGAGAACAAGAGCGGAAAACATAAAAACCCGAAGAAAAACACTATGAATCATTCGTACTGGTCGCCGGTGGCTGGCTGGTCGAGGGGCCGGAAGAAGATAACGCCCACCTCCCCCAGTTTTTAGCATTGATTATTTGGGAACATGGAGGCGAATGGGTATTTACATGGCGTGATGAATCCCTGCTTGAAAAATATAAATTCAGGGCTCTGACATTAGTATCGAATCGGAAATTCGTAGGTTTTTAGCATCGCGAGACTATGAGGAGATTAACATGACGTAATCAATTGAAAAATGTTTAGACTAGCTTAGCTTAGAACTTCAACAACGTAGAATATGCAAATTAGGTCTCGGAAAATCGAAAATGACAAAATTCATAAATTTCGAGCATCAAACGTCAGAAATCCATATAAAATAAGCCTTCCAAGGTCTGTTAAAAAGCCGGATTTTGTTTCAGATCGTCCAAAAACCTCAACATATGCAAATGCTGCGGTAACTACGATACAATGAAAGAAATGATGATTTCGGGCGTTGTAAAACCGGAAATCTATAAAATGCAGCCTTTACAAGACGCTTAAATAAAGAAAAATATTTTAATTCGCAATAAATAATTTAAAATGCGAATTCGGTCTTGATACGGTGAACAATAAGTGAAAAGCAGAAATGAAAGATTTGGGTCCTAAAACCTGGGAAACCATAGGAATTTTGGCCTTCACCATCCCTTTAAACCCACAGATTCAACTCAAAAGTTTTCAGACGGCCTGTTGGCGCTGCCGGGGATGGGTCTCCGGATGTGCTGGAGGAGGAGGAGCGTGGTGGAATGCCCCGGGGACATGTCCCCTCCCCATCCTTGGCTGGGTCGTGAAAATGGGCCCTAACTATGGCCCCGGCCTTAGGGCCCACCCAGCCTTGGGCCCGGCAGCCTTAGGCTCCAGTCCACAACAGGTCTATGGCCCGGGGTGGGGCCACACTGATTAGGGGCTGTAGCCAGTGGAGCTGAAGCTTTTTGAGCTCGTCTGTGGTCCCTCTTGGGCCCCTTATTGGCCCTTTCGGTTTTTTCTGGCCTACTCTCGTTAGGGCCGCTTGATCTGGTGAGTCGGTTTCCCCCAGAAAAAAAAAGCTAAAAAGTCCCCCCAAAAAAATGCCGAAAACTTGGAATCAACGACTATACAGAAGCAACCGGGATTTGCGGAAGGAGGAGCCGAACGGAAAAGGCAAAAAAAAAAGCAGGAAAAAATCCAAGAATTTGCTAGTCTGTCGAGAAAGGAAAATGCCGACAACGAGAATGCCGACAACAAGAATTCTGACCCCTATAAGTAACATGCAAAAGTTAAAAATCCCGGTTAACACAATTTCGACGTTTCGCAAAATCGCCAACAACCTAAAATGGCGATCGGCCCAATGCAAAAATGTGGAGAAAAATACCGACAACACCGCTCCTAATCGGGCCACGCCTAGGGAAATAATACCGATACTGCAAAATAACCTGAAGCCAAAATCAAATCGGTTCGGTCAGCAATTAAAAACAGTCGAAAAAGCCGAGATCGAAAAATTAGCATACCAAAAATACCGACAATTTAAGGATGGTTGTATGAGAAAATACCGACAGCTAGATCCCAAAACATGGATTGCGCTAATCGGGAAATACCGACAGTTCAAAAATGCCGCTATTTCCCAAAATGCCGACAGTTTTAAAACAAAAATTGGTCCGCATTTTGGCTTTCGGATTTTTTGCTTCAGTTTAATATCAAATGTTTAATGCTGAGTTTCTAAGGAAGCTATTAGAAATTTTAGAAATTTAAAATCAAGCTGCAAAAGTTATGCCGTGTTTTTCTAGCCCAAAAGGTCCGGCGACAAGAGCGGACACACACACGGCAGAAGAATTCTCTAGGGATCCATCAAATGGCTGGGGAGGAGAGGGAGGAAGAACTGACGAGAAAGAAGTAGAGAAGGAACGGCCATTGCCCGACGGCCTCTACCCTCATGGAAAAGTGGGGAGGAGAAGATGAGACGGGATGAAAAAGAAAAAGAACATAAAAACCAGGATGAAATGGGCTCAAAACGGGGAGCACGACAAAAATAGAGTAAGATCGAGCGAGAGAGAGAGAGAGAAGGAGAGAGAGGGAGAGAGAAAGAGTGAGAGAGGGAGAGACATCTTGTAACAATTATCACGATCCTAAAATTAGCAAGTAAGCCAAGCCCAAGCCAAAGACTAAGCTAAACCTAACTTAAGCTGAAACCTAAGCCTAGGCCTGAGCCCAAGCCTAAGCTTACACCTAAACCTAATTCTAAGCCGATACGCCTAAGCCCAAGATTTCCAGTTGGCAGATGCACGCGCATCGATGGTTTTGCCAAAACGAGCGCACGAACGCGCAGGCAAATGTGGGTGGGGTCGTCCTGCAGGCTAGAGAGAGAGCGAGAGGGAGAGAAAGAGAGAGAGATACGGAAAGAGCGATCCGATCGGTAGTGCCGTGGGCGGTGTGCAGAATACAATGGATGGTATGTGGGGAGATCCATCCGAGGAGGAAGGAAGGGTCATTCCGATTCCATGCACTCAATTTTGGGATTAGTGAATGGTGTAGATGCAAATGGGCCTTGGGGGGGATGTAAATAGCAAAGTTTGAGAAATTCTCGCGCTTTAAAGGGAATAGGAAGGCTAAAAAGCGATGGATTTGGCCACAAAAAATTCGTTAGTCTTTTTAGGACAACATTAGCATATTTTACTACTGAAGACAAGAGAAATAGAAAGTGCTAGAAAGCGAGATCAGGCGAGAGATGGAGAGCGGAAGAGAGCAAGAGAGTCAGACAGAGCGTGAGATGAATGAGCGCGAGAAAAACGTAATCAATCAGATCGAGAGAGCGGGAGAGAGAGAGAGAGAGATAGAAACAGGGAGAGAGCGTGAGAAACAGAGAGAGCGAGCGAGAGAGAGGGATCAAGAAAAAAATCCACCGCAATCCTCGGGATCGGCGCTTTCCAAACCATTTTCGAAGCTTTTTTGGACGCTAATAGCCCAAACCCAGCAGGGCAGCCCATCGGAATTAGGTGTATTGAGAAAAACTAGTGGGTGGGAGGCGAGAGCGAGACAGAAAGAAAAGGCTCGCCTAAAAAAGTGGACGGCCTCCCAACTTTCAAACGGACCGCCTTCCCGCCATTGTGCCACACCTAGCCATGATGGAATTACGCAGGTCAATTAGAGCATCGGAGGAGGGCGGAGGCGCCGGAAATTTGCATTAGTGCGAGGAATTTGTGGGAAATGGGGGTAACGAGCATTAATAGACCGCATCGACAGTCCTATTTTTTATGCGATGGAAACAATCGAGCTTGCAGGTTTTTCGGAAGTTTTCGCTCAAAAACCGTATCAATTAGTATTTTCCTTGAGTCATATTGAGTACTTCCGAACCATAAAGGTGACGTAATCCATTAAAGGCAATGGAATTGCATAAAAGGATAGAAAAAAATGTAAAAAACGAGCTTGAAAATCCAAACAAAATATTTTTTGCTAAATTAATATTTTTAGGTTCGATTAGATACCTGAAATAACCTCTATCACATGCTTTCAGCTCTAAAATAGATTCTAATACCGAAAATCTTGTGATTTCATGGTTGAACATATATAGTATTGTATAAGCTTTAGGCCAGCCAAGATTTATCCATCCGGCCAGTCAATTTATTTTGCGTAAACTAAGCAGCAAGCCGGGGAGATGGAGGCCGAGGATTTCCCAAATTTACGGAAGGGCATCCCAGCGACAGGGAGATGGAAGATTTATGGAGCTCGAGAAAAAGCTATAGGAACAAGCGGCTAAAAATATAATCGAAAAATGAATATAAATGGGAATTACCATCCAGAATCATGGTGATATCTTTCACTCGCTCCCTCTCTCGCTCTCGCTCTCTCTCTCTTTCCCTCTCTCTCTCTCGCTCTCTTGCTCTCTCCTCCTCTCTATTTAATTACGCAGTTAGCGTTTTGAGCTTCAGCCTAAAAAAACCTCGCTTCAATTCCTCCAAGCCCCCGAGTCCTGTGGCCCGTAAAACGTAAAAAAGTTGAAAAAGAATGGCTGAGTGTGTGGGGTGGATGGCCATTGCGAGTCGAGTCGAAGCAGGGTCGTCCGAGTGAATAAATTACACGGCGACTAGAGGGGGTATGGCCACTACATCCAAATGTTCCCAGGCAAAAGCCTAGCTGGGCTGCCGGACGGGCCGGGACGGGATAGCCAAGCGAAGGAATCGCATGTTGCCGCAGTCGGGCGGATTGTGTCGGAACTTTGAGGTTTACATCGGGTTGTACTTGTTATTTAGGCCGACTTTCGTGATTTTGAAGGGACGGTGACAGAAAACGAAAATATAAACAGAATAGCGCGTTGCCTCCGAGCGGATTGTCTCGGAATTTTGGAGCTTATGTCGGAATTTGGGTGGCCTTAAGGGTACCTTACGAGGTTTTAAAGGTGCAACGACAGCAAGCTTAAGCCGACAATTTCTCATTTGTGGCCAAGCGTATTGTTGCGGAATTTTGAGCGTTGGTGCAGAGTTCCGAGGCTAACGACGCTGCAAGAAATTGTGAACGCGTTGCGGAAGCGTTGCGGATCACCAAAGAACCCGAGATGGTCCAATAAAGGGAGGAAAAACGCAATGCGAACGCAAAGCGTTCAGCGGGATCCGACGAGATTTTCGAACAGACCCCAAGCAAGGCAACAAGCAGAGAATATTAGAAAAAATTGGGTTTAAAGGGATGCTGCCAGCAAAGGCCAAAAATTGCCAGAAAAAATATAATAAAAAAATTTCAACAGTTAAAGTATTACAGTAAATTCAAAAAATCTGGACATCGACTGAAAACCACAAAAAATTTCAAACATTTTTCAAAAACTGGAAAAAATACTAGAATTTTCTCCGATTGAGTTATGCACGTTTGCCCACTTCGGCCTATAACGGACCTTGAAAAATATAAATGCCAATCAGGCTGCAAATTTCTAGCGTGCAGGATCTGTTGGGCAACAGTAAAAACGACCCCCGCCAGGCAACACGTTTATGGCCCGCCGTCTGCTGGTCAAAAAGAATCCGCTTATTGAGAGACGGGGGACGGTGAGGCGATAAGATGCCCCCAGGGCACACTCACTCTCTCTCTCTCTCTCTCTCGCTCTCTCTCTCTCGCTCTGTTTGATCTTTTGCAAGAGATCCGGCCGTACCGATTGGGGGCATGGTAAATGATAGCCTCGGGCTAAGGGGAGGGGGAGAAAGGGTCAAGTGGTAGGGGGCGAGAGAGTGGAGAGCGGGAGAGGATTAGGGAAAGAGAGTGTGATCTAGGGGCAACAGGTTGATCCGGGTACCCGATTGGAGATTCGTGGGGTTCGATTGAGCGGAAAATCGAAGGTTTTGGTTAGGGGAAGGTAGAGGGGCAGAAGATGTCAGAAATCAACCGGTTTGCGTCGTGTTGTTTGCGCATTAATGATAGGGTTGGCAAAGAGCTTCTTCTTATGGATTCCTGACTTCACGGTTCCTTGAAAAGTAGAAAATGCCGTTTTAGGTGTTAGTACAGAGAGAGAGAGAGAGAGAGAGAGAGAGAGAGAGAGAGAGAGAGAGGGAGAGATAAAGAGAGAGAGAAAGAGAGAGAGAGAGAGAGAGAGAGAGAGAGAGAGAGAGAGAGAGAGCGAGTGAGGGAGAGAAAGAGAGAGAGAGAGAGAGAGAGAGAGAGAGAGCGAGAGGGGAGAGAGAGAGAGAGAGAGGGAGAGAGTGAGCGATAAAAACCGGGATAACGAGGAAATGTATAAAAACTGCCAATCACGCAGTACTTGTAGGTTTGGAGATAATTTGTGGCTTCCAGACCCCTTTAAAACGACGAGAAATGGGTGAAATTTCTTTAAAAACTAGAAATCTGTAATTTCTCCGTTTTAACGACTCCATAACACACCTTATTACGAAGGCGCCGCGCTGATCAATTAAATTTGATCGCCTCGGGGGCAACAGAGACGGAGACGTGTCATCATCATCTCCCCGATGATTCCTTTGACATCTCCCCCTCTACCCCTCCGATTTTCACGACAAACAGAGATCGGAAGGGGGAGGGAGGACCACACACATACAGATGGATAGCACAAACGGCCTCTTTGAACACTACCGACCTCCATCCGGGTATGGATACGCGCGGAAAAAAAGAGGGTGTTTTTGGTCAGACCGGGAAAAGTGGTTTCGACAGAGTGATTTTTCATGAGAGCTCGGGAACTAGCAGATTTTGGTGAAAAATTGTGGAAATGCGGCGCTGGACAAAAAGCCTCTTAACATGGCAACAGGGAATAAGCCAGGAACATTTTATAAAAATTAGCATAACTCAATTCTGTTAAATGGAAGTCTCAAAAATCTCCCGCTCAAAAAGATACTGAATGGCGTATTCTAGCGGAGATAATTTGGGAAAAGCGGCCGGGAAATCCCCGAATGAACCCAAAACAGGCCCAAAAAATCCGCGAGCAGTTGAGCTAGCAGGGACCGTTTGGGGAGTTTACGCAGACAAAAAAGCCTCAACAAGACAAAAAATCAATACAAATTTGTGGCGAGCTAGCAGAGACCATTTAGGAATTCAGGGCGCACTCAAAACACCCAAAAAACCATAGAGGGAACATTTGGGTTTTTGCAAGCGGGCAGAGATTTTTAAGGAAATTCCATGGTCCGGCCAGAAAATCGGAAAAGCAAGAAAGTTAGGAGTTACGAGGTCAGCTAGCAGAAATCCTTAAGGAATTCAGCCAGTCAGAAAGCCTCTCAAACATCGATACTTTTCAAAAATCGTGGCTTGACACAGACGCTTAGGGAATTTCCGGAAAACAGCCTAAAAATCCGTAATAATAAAAAAATGTTGATGACGAGCTAGCAACCAAATTTTGCGGAATTCAACCAGCCTAAAAGCCCTCCCAAAAATCGATACAGCTCAAAAACGCTCACCGCCTAGGGCTACGGGTTTGGTGTTGGGGTGTGTCGGCGATGCGGGGGGTGTTAGTCGGTGTGGGAATAAATCAGTATGGGTCTCTGTCGGCATTAGAGAGAGAGAGAGAGAGAGAGAGGAGGAGAGAGATAGTGAGATGGCACCATCCCTGGCCTTCCCCAATTTGCATACAGGGCAGCTGCGCGTGCCCTCAGGGCTCGCGGCATCCTTCGCCCGCTGGCTCGGGACGGTCATAAAACGGGCGGGATGGGCGGAAAGGGCGGAAATAGGCCGTATTTTTCGGCGAAGGGCATTGTTTATAGGAAGGGGTCAACTGGAGAATGGATTTGGGAAATATAGAGGTAATTTGCCCAGTAATTCTTTTGAAAGGGGCAAGCTAGCGGCGATTTTTTAGGAACAGGAAGGCTAGCAGAGTTTTTTGAGGAAAAGGCAAGCTAGCAGAGAACGTTAAGGAAAGGACACTGGCCAGCAGAGAGCATAAAGGCAAGTGCAGAACTAAAAACTTCAAAAAATGTGATAAAAAAAAGTTGTGTAGAAAATTAAAGCATCAGTCCCGCGTCCCGTCCGGGTTCCGGAGAAGAGTATCTGAAAAAAAACCTGTTCTTAAAAACATCTTTAAAAACACTGAATTTATGGAAAGCCATAAAAATAAATAATAAACAATGGGTTCTCTTTTCAACGCCTGGCAGCTGCCTTCCCAATCCCTTTAAAAACCTGTAGCTCACGCTCCGCGGCCATTCTATTGACGGGATGCCCTGGGGGCACAAATCCCCCGGTTCAAGTGGCCACTCCTTGTGTGACCCAATTGACAATAGAGAGCGACACAGTTGGGTCAATTATTTTCGGCACGTTTGATAGGGGAGGTGACACAAGTGGACCTGACGCTCTCTCTCTCTGTCTCTCTCTCTCTCTCTCTCAGCGGGACGTTCTTAGGACTGTTTCGGAAGAGTGACAGGGTCATAATTTTCATCCCCTTCTCTCCCGCTCTCCCGCCTAAGGACCCATTTAGGGCCCACGCGCTGTAGCGTGCCGCCGACGAGGGCCAGCTGTCCTTATGCCATCCTGTTTCTCGGGGTTTTATGATGAGATATAGGTCCAAAATTATTGCATCCAGGCATGCATCAAAGCGAGAGAGGGGAGAGTGAGAGAGACAGCGAGCAAGGGAGAGGAGCGAGAGAGACGGAGAGAAACAACTAGAGCGAGAGATAGAGAGAAAAAGATTTATCAATAAAAACACAAAAATTCCTAGAGCGTTGTTGGGTGTGCCACGGAAAGAAGTGCCCAAACCCTGTCTGACCAGTGTCCACAAGGCCCTCAAAAGCTACAGACAGAGATAGAGAGAGAGAGAAAGAGAGCGAGAGAAGGATAGAACACAAGAAACTGGGCCATCCGCCCTCAAAAATCGGGGTATCCTCCGTGTTCACAAGGCTCACATCGGCAGAAAAAGGTTACTGTGTAAATAGTAAAAACGAAGAAACTAGGCTGCCCGCTGGTGGGAAGTGCTTGAAAGGGCTCAAAAAAGCTCTCGTCGAGCAAGAGAACAGATCCAGGAAGAAGAACCTCAGTTACCGTATTTTTGAGCACCTGCGGTGAAATTGTTTTACACGAGAAAATACCGCACGAGTCGTGGTTCAGAAAAAGCATAGAAGCCAAATCTTGCTATCTCTCTCCTCTCTCGCTTTCTCGAACATAGTAAATACCCTCAATTTCTTGTGTGGGCAAGAAATCAGTTTGCGGCAAAGTAAAGAAAATTAAAGGGGCGTGGAAGCTCCAAAGTTTATCCCTTAAGGGACTAGGTTGGTCAGTTATGCGCCATAAGACGCTACAGCTCGTTCATATCAATACCTAAACAAAAATCCAAACCAAAAAAAAGTCCAAGGAGGTGCATGGGTATCTTCGCGCTTATCACTTCGCTGTCGAGACCCAACCAAGGCAAGGGGTCGATTCTCACCCTTGCCAGTCCCCTTAGAGACCCATAACCTTCTCGTTATATTGCATAATATAGTACAAAGCTTTGTGGTGAGTGAAGAGAGGGGTTGACGGCCTTTAGTGAAGGGGTGGCGACTCACCAAATGGAGACCGGTTAGCCTAGGAAAAGGCGAGAGAGAGAGAGAGAGAGAAGCAGAGAAGGAGAGAAGCAGAGAAGTA
Source organism: Mesorhabditis spiculigera (assembly GCA_958295435.1). NCBI lineage: Eukaryota > Metazoa > Nematoda > Chromadorea > Rhabditida > Rhabditidae > Mesorhabditis > Mesorhabditis spiculigera. Next base: position 2,322 of record CATQJA010001886.1, on the reverse strand, counting down.
GTGGCGGGCCGAATAAAGGGATTTTCGGGGCGCTTTTAGGGGTGGTGAAGACGAGGGTGGGGTGGAAATGGATGGGGGTTGGAGGGGGATTGAGTAGAGCAAAAAGGGGGGGGGGGATGGACGGGTAGAGCAAATCGGGATGGATCGGGCGGATCAAGCCTATTACGGTTAGCTCGCGAAGACTAGTTGGGTATTTTAAAGGGATCGTGATAGCTGGCAGGTTTGAAATGGAAGAATTCGGAACTGCAGGCTTCAAAAAATTCACTCTTATTTTAAAGGAAAGGCGACAGCTAAACACCGTTTTGTAGGCATTATTTCACAAATTTTGCTAGGTTTAGAATCTTTCAAGTCTTTTTTAAAGGGTCAGGAACAGCTAAAAAATTTTAGAAATGAGGATTTGGCGCCTAGAAGCAGCGAAAACTGGTTTTAAAGGAACGCCGACAGAAAAAATTGGAAAAGAAATTTTTATAGCCGAAAACTTGCTGCTTCAGAGTTTTAAATGGACAGCAACAGTTTTCAAAATTAGAAATCATGCCACTCAATAGCTTAATTATGCAAATTTAAAGGGACTAGGACAGCTAGCAAAAGCCTCAAAAATCAATGAGCCTCGATTTAAACAAATTTTAAGCTCTCAACCGCTTGTCCAAGAAAAATTAAGGCCATCGGCTTATTGGCGTGTCGTCGGGAGTTGTTCTGCGTAGTCCTTCTTGCTAGCCCTCTATAGGTCAACCCCGATCCAGTCATCAAGATGTGTCAATCCAGCCAATGGATGACAGAACGCTGGTCTCTCTCTCTCTCTCTCTCTCTCTCTCTCTCTCTCAAGAGTCGGCACATCTCAACAAACTGTCACCACACACGGGCCCCCACGGTTAGCTAGTCACTTTTGCCCTCGGCCGTTCGCTCATCGCTTGGAGCGTGTTTACGTATTCACGCGGAATTTTGATAATGGATTTTGCAGGTATTATTAGTATCAGGAAAAGCTTGTTTTTTGCCAGAAACCAGCCATTTAAACCATGCAATTACGCCCCGTTCAGAAAGCGTTAATTGGGGCCCCGAGTAGTCGTGTAGACCGGCAAAAATCGGCTGGCTATAGGCAATAAACCTTGGCAAATGGGGAAAGGGAAGGGAATGGGCTGTGAAAGGGCTAATGACTTTGCAAAGGGGTAGAGAAAGAGGGGGGCGGAGAGGAGAGCGGAAGCCCGCGAAACGAAGGTGCGTCAACCCGCTGCACGTGAAAAGGTCGTAAATTCACGATTACGCTGTTCTCGGAGTGGTCCAAGGGGGAGACACCTCCTGGGTGGCGTAACGAGGTATAAAGCGTACTGATTTGTTTTAAGAGCAGATGTAAGGTAGGGTTATGGATTTTGTTAACTTTAAGTGCCCCTACGGATTTGTCTCGGCCGCGACGCTGGACGCACACGCCCCATTTAAGGGCCTGTAATCAATTACGCAATGAAAATTTTGACGTAAGGGTTTGCGCTTCGCCGCACCGCAAAATCCGATGAGAAGACTTCTTGCCAGAAAGTCCATATTCTCATCCATTCCTTCCCTGTCCCTTTAAAGGTGTGGTGACAGTTAGTGACCCAAGGAATTCTAGTGAGAGAAAATGATAGAGAGAAAGGGAGAGAGAGAGAGAGATCAAGAAAGAGAGAAAGAGAACTAAACAGAGTGAGCGATTTTGTGGGGTCAATGGTCGGTTGTGTTGGGGGGTGAATGATGGGACTGTATAGCCCAACACACAGAAATGGCCCGGGGCACGCGTCTAAATTATGACCCTTGTGTGAAGACATAGAGAGAGAGAGAGAGAGAGAGAGAGAGAGAGAACAACTATGTCAGCTCTGACCAACCAAAAGTCTGTGTGGAAAGGGAACGGAAATGTTGCAGGTTGTTTCGGGCGGGTTGCAGAAACGAGAGAGGGGTTAACGAAAAAAAGGCGGGAGAGAGATACGAGAGAGAGAAAGAAGGAGAGAGTTACATAAAGTATAAAAAGTTACACTATCTTGGTGATGCCATATAGTAAAAGTCACGTATTCCGAGAAGCTAGTCCCAAAATTCCGTTCTATACTAACCACGTTGACCGGCTGACCCCTGGAGGGCAGAAGGAAGAAGAAGAGGTGTTGATGGGACTGAAGCGAGAGAGAGGAGAGAGAGAGAGAGAGAGAGAGAGAGAGAGAGCAAATAGTGAAAGAGAGCAAAGACCCATCAAACGCCGAATATCGGGCCCCAGGGGAGACCCGGGGGCCAAGATTGGGCACATTGTGGATCGGGCCCCCCGAAGGGCATACTAATTGTCTCCATCATTTCCGGTCCTCTCCCCCTCTC
>CATQJA010001885.1:0-92329 GCA_958295435.1 Mesorhabditis spiculigera | reverse complement strand
CCTTCCGTCTGTTTGTCTGCATACCGCGTGTCTCTCCACGGCTCTCTCGCCCTCTCCGCTCAATCAGTCTCCTCTAGTTTGTGCAGTCTGTGCCCAGCTGCTGTATCTCGAGACAACTTTTCGGTCTCGGGTAGGGCGGAGGTCCAAACTGTTATCAGAAAAAATTTTTGGGGGGCAATAAAGGAGCAAAAATATATATGGGCTAAGGATTTCTAGCAGAAGTCACGTACCAAATCACTCGCTATCTCTCTCTCTCGCTCTCTCTCTTTCTCTCTCTCTCTCTTTCTCTCTCTCTCTCGCATTAACCCACCCACATCCCAGCAATAAATCCAGGGGGGGGGGGGCTTCCCCTCCTCTAAAACATGACCTTGTGCGAGATCTAGTCCCTGTATTCGCACGACAACTTTTCGGACCGCCCAGCCGCATTTTGATCGCCCCACGTAAAGGCAGAGACACTAGCCACCACTCGCCATTGATTCTCGGGGGAGGGGGGGATCACGAGACAAAACGAGACTTTAAAGGGATTGGCGAGGCATGGCTATGGATTTTCTCGTTTCGAAGGTGCTAGCTTTTGCATTACGTAGCACATTAACCAATAGAAAGATGAGGCGGGTTGCGCGCTAGTGAGCTCGCGAAAATCCATAGCCACGACTTGTCCGTCCCTTTAACGGGATGGAAAATCAGGAGCCACTGTCTAGGTTATTCATCGCGTAAATCGACGACTAAGCACTGCTCCGGATCCCGGATTTGCAGAGAGCCGGTCTACGGACGATGTCAGATCCGAAGCTTCTCTATCCCTTTAAGGGCTATGGATTTATGATTGTGGATTTCCCACAGATTTCCCGCGATATGCAACCCGCCTTGCGGGTCCCTTTAAGATTACCAACAGATCACGAAGCTGCAAGCATTTTCCGATTTTTAATTTTTCTCCGCAGGTTTTAATAGGAAGGAAAATTGCCCCATTTTTTTTTGAAATTTTCAGTTTCAAAATCGGCCCGCGTCAGCCGTTTCCCGCTAGGGTCCAATTTGTCCCCCGCCCCGGGCCGGTAATTCCAGCGATAATTGCGCGCCTCTGGGAAAGTGGGAAATTTTGCCCCCGGATCACCATAGAAATTGGCACCCCGCGGAATTGGCCGGCAAAAATGGGGCGCCCCCATTGCGGGAGTGGAATTAAAAACGGGGTTCAACAATTGCGGAAGTAGGCGCGTGTGTTGGTTTTTTTTTGGGAGCCGGAGCTGTGAATAATTTTGGGGCCGCTGGGCGATGTGCGGGGGAATGGCAATTAGCTGGGTGGCCGGGAATAATTTACGCTTTTTATGTGAGGAAGAAGAAAAGTGGGTGCAGGGAGTATGGGTCCAAAAAGAGGCTGCAAGTAAGTGGCTAGGGGAAGTTGGAGAGTAGACTACAAGTTTGCAAACGGCATGTAGCTTTTTACAGCGATGAAGACTTCGCCTCAATTTTCATAGAATTAAAGTTTAGCTGATGAAAGATCATCAATTCGTCGAATTTCTGAGCCTACAATTCACAATAAACTATCAAAAAAGAAAAATGCAATAGCCCGAACGAATCGTATACGCCCAAAAATACCAAATTTTTGCGACTGTGACTGACGGGACGTCTAGTGTCGATTTAAAACAACGCAAGTTTCACATACGCTTCAAAAAAAAAATTAAATTCGATGAAACCAATTGAAAAGCACTTACCAATTTGGTGCGGGTGCATTGAATGGCCCGCCGTGGCGTCCGGAAAGCTGTGGAAGATGAATTGAGACGCAATCTGAAAGGCAACAAATTAAACTTCGTGTTTTTCTAAAAAAAAGCTTTCGAAAACGGAGAAATCGATTTGCAATAAAACACGCAGATATCAGATCGCAATCTCGGAAATGAACCCTATCGAAAAAGCTTCGATAGGCTACCGATTTCAAGTGGAAAATCTTAAAATTACAGAGAGAAAACGGCACAATTCAACAGAAAAAGCTCTACCGTAGCCAAAACCTCAGAAATATAATCTACCAAAAATGGAGCGGTTCCAGGATCCTAACTAGTCCCATGACAATCAGAACCCGTCAGGGACGCAACAGTATCTTTAAATATTCGATAATAGACTGAGGACACCCTTAAAACTAGGGCAAGTATGATCTGCCCGCACCCAGGTCAAATCACAAAGATCAAAAGATCAACTTGTTCGAAAAGGGGGGCGTGGCCTGGAAGGGGATTCCCTGTCCACGCGTCGGGCAACCCCTCATGCATTCCGCCCACCTGGCTCCCTACAGACGCGCGCGTCACAATCACATGCCAAAAAGGGCACCTCCCGCGATTAGGGCTTCGCCGAAGGCAATCCCGACAATAATGACAATTCCTGGAATCCTATATAGCCTCCGCCGGTCGTACCGCACTAATGACTAGGGATCGGAACTCTCGAAAATCGGCTCTAGTTGATGTAGTCTGCAAAGTTGGCGAAAAGTGGAGGTTTGGGAGAAAACACAGTGTGCGGAAGTGCACCGGGTTGGCAGCGAACAACAATTCGCGCGAAGAGGAGCCGAAAATAGAGGGCATCATGCCAAAATAGTTATTAGGGAGGAGAACTTTCTGTGTGGGAGGTAGGAAAGGCGTCTTTTTAATGCGGGATCGTAAAAATACACTATCAAACGGAAGTGATTTTAAGGGTAACATCTGCCTAGAGGACAACCTGAAGATAAGCCGTAACACGCACTAATAAGCTATAATTTCAATTTACGATTTTTAGAACGCTAAATTTAATGAGATCCAACCAACTTCACGATTAACAACATAAAAACCTAAATTTCTAGGTTTTCGCATTGTTTAACTAATTTTCGTGAATCAATTCCCATCGCAAAAATCGTGCAACGAGTGAAAAAAGAAGACACGTGAAAAAAAACATCATGACACACCCGGGACGATCAATCAACCGTATACCATTCCAGAAACGTCGCACACACATATCTGATAAGGCCCTCGGCGGGTCATTTCGAGGAGTGCCGCCCGTTATCTTGGCGGCGCGACGTTGAGCCCCCGATGGCAGCCCCAAATTTTCGAACCGATCATCGGATTTTGGGGTCCAAAAAATGGCCAAGTTGGGCAGCGGCTTTCGAGGTTTAAGCGGGACTGTTGAAAGGGAAACTTCCGCCGCAAAAGCTTTTTTTTAAATAAAGTATGGTTCCTTAGCCTGATGGCGATACATCGAGAAAGAGCTACGGATTACCGTTTTATTACGAAGAAAAACGAGGAGTTGCCGGAAAGAGTACGAAAGAGAAGAGAAAGGGATGGACAGAGATGGGCAGTTTATGGACTGAAAGAGTTGCCGAACGGCTCCAAAATCCTTGTAAAAACTAGCGTTACAACGCTACCCATTTCTAAGATTGATACTGGGCAACTCGCAACAACTGACAACATAAAAATTGGGTCCGAGGGGAAAAGTTGAACCCATGGGCGAGTGGACCAGAGGACAGCGGGGGCAAAAAGTTGGCTCAGAAAGTGGAGAACCCAAGGTAAAGCTTTCAAACGCAAAAATCTGGAAAAGCTATTCAAAAGTTCAAAAGTATTGAGACCATATGAAATAAAGCTAGCCATTTCAAATATTAAACTGGACGCAATATACAGAATATGCCTCCCGGAAACGTCTTAGAAACGCCAGCGACAAAACCATCGTCCCAAAAACTCGTAACCATCATGTGACCACAACAATTAGCCCAAATCACTATCAGCGGGCGTCGATGTGTGGCGGCAGGAGGGGCACAAAGTGATCCCGGCACCAATCGATCGACTCGCCACGAGTTAACCAGGCTCGTGGGGGTCGACCGACAGCGAGCGCCCGAAAATTGGGCCGGAAAAACGGAAAATACACACAGACTCCCCGATTGACACACACCGGGAGGGGAGGGGAAGACCCAAACCGCGTGCGTTTCCCCCTCCACCCTCCATCCCGTCGGTCTCTAGCCTTTGAAGGTCAACTTTGAGAGCTGGGTGGCCAAGAGCCACGTGTCAAAATAGTTCTTAACGTTTTTGTTCTTCATAAGATTAAATTTAAGATAGTTTTCTAGATCTAGTTTGTCGAACCGCCATTTTGAAATTCTGCTACAAAACGTTCGATTTTCGATTTAAAATGTCTAGAAACTAGGATCGAACCCAGAATACAGGACGTGCGTCCTAAAGACGAAAATCGTCATTTGGAGCGCGCGGAAATCGTCGTTTGGAGTGTAGCGGCCTATTCTCGGGGCGTAATTTGGAAAGCAACGTAGCGCGTTGGAAAAGAGTTTAGAAACGTGTAAATGATGAAACAAGTATAAGATAAGTACGATATCTTTCTTACTGCGAAATCTAGCAGATGATAAGTAATTCCAAGAAGCGTTCTTGACTTTCCACCCTCAAAGGCCCTCCCTACAACAGACAAAACACGGATTAGCCGGCGAGTTCAGCGCGTTCAGAAAGTGTGGTGTTATTGGATAGTTTGTGAAGGTGGGGTGTTTGGTGGGCGTAACACGAGACTGTACTTTGTGTCAAAATGGATGTCGGAGAAGTGGGAAGAGATCATTGTAGTCTGTACCCATTGGACCCGCCCCCTTTCCCCGCATTTTCGAATGTTTTTTCCTAAGAAAAGGTGATTTGCTTTCAAAAGAAACGGTATATTTCAAAAAAAGAATAGATTTTTTAGGCAATGGCCTCAACGTCATACGATTGGACCGAGTTCGTGCTGGCCGATATCCAGCCTTCAAAAGCCGTCCTGACGAAACAAGCAATTTACAATTTGGAAGTCACTTTCAGGTTTGTTTTGCTTTGATAATAATATCGATATATCTTTTAGGTAAAATCAGCAGAGGATTTTCAAGAGATATATATCGGATTTGACGCATTAAGCGAGGGGGCTACGCGCGGCGCTAGTGAATTTTCTCATATACTCTGCAATGATAAGCTGGTTTTCGAGGTTTGTACTTTTACTAAACGTTGATCAAAGTGGATTTAGAAAGAGCGCGCGTTATGGTGCCCTGAAACCACGTCAAAGGTAAGGTATAATATTCTTATTAAACTTTTTGTAGGAACCTAGAGAAGGCCTCAAAACAAAGTATTGCGTTTTCTACGGGAAATCGGCATATAAGGAGGGGAATTCGATGAAGTTAAAGGTATAATGTTATACAAAAAGCTAGAAATTCCTTTAGGTTCGCGCCTTGGAAATGTTGCCAATAGTGGACACGGCGGTCAAGAATGGATTTCGGAATTTCTTGGTGAAATGCGGCACGCATAAATTCTACGTGAACGTGGCGCTGCTCATGGATTATGAGGGCATCGTATTTGAGAGCTGGAAGAAGAATCAGGACGAGGGATTAGAAGAAGCGGGTGAGGAATGCTTTCTTGCAAATTTGATGCAAACGTTTTAGTGATCCCCGACGACCCGTCCGTCAGGAATTTTCTAAATTCATTTCTGCGCTATGACAAGCTGTTGATACACAGGTTGGTGAGGTTTTTAAAAGCATGACTAGTGATTTTTAGTGGAAATTGGTTGGATGTTTGCCAGCATGCCTCATTCGTCAAGTCGACCAAGATTTTGCGAGCGGTACGTTTTCGGATCTGGTTCGTTAGCGGGGGGTGGGGGAGGATAAAGTAATCCCCCCGCTAATGAACCAGAACCAGATTGTTTATAAATTCTAGAATATGTCGTTTTTCAGGTCGAGCAGTTCCTGATCGACCTCAAAACGATGCACCCGATGAAGAAGCTGGAAATTGCCGCCGACCTGAAGTTCAGCCGACTTTTCATGCAAGCGCGGACAGAGTTGGGGCGCCCACCCGTGGCTAATAGAACGTTAGTTTTAAAGTCTATTGTTTTGAAGGCTAGTCAAGAACGCGCGGCCAAAATTCCGTTTTATTTTGGATTGATATCAGCGCAACAGCCAAACGCTCCCGTTCATACCATCCCCAGTTTTTTTAGCATGATGGATTACGCGCACGAGACGGGCTTCTCGCTCGACCACATTCACCCAACCGTCCAAAAGCTGCGCATCGTCACGCCCGACTATTTGGTGTATTTGTGATTGATCGTTTTCGGGGTTTTTGCATGTTCTACGGGTTTATGTTTTGTCAATTTGGTAATAAAGCCGGTGCTTTGACGGAAATGATAAAAAAATCCTAGCCATGTGGGTTTTGCAAAAAGGAGGCTCCAGAATTAAAAATTGGACTGTTTACTTACTTTAATAGTATTCTTAGCAAAATTGACTGTATTTCAAGTAGAAAACCATCTAAACGATGGAGAAATTAGAAGAATCTAATTTGTGGCCGAAATGTCGATATTTTTGTATTTTTAAATACAATTTGTGAATTGAGACCGTTCCGTTTTTTTCTAAAATCCGATGGTTTTTGTATTTTTAGCAAACATTTCCCAGCTTTTGCGGTTAGGAATAGTATGGGCAGTTTCAAAACGCTTTCCCTATTTATATAGATGGATTGGATTCTAAGGAAAGAGCCCGGGAGCAACAAGATTAGTATGTGTGTACGGGACCACTTCGCACGCCCCGCCCTTTTTAGGTAGTTCTGCAAGCGTGTCCAAAGCACACGTACCAAAAAGTGCACGAGGAGAATGGGGGTCTTTCTAGGAATACCCCCCCGGGCCCCGATGAGCCATACTTGTTCTACTCGCCGGCCTCGAGGAGAGAAAAAAGATCCGAGCAGCGGCGACACAAACTTGACCGCCCGATTCAGCACCTGATTGCCCCCGGATTACTAATAAGACGGGGGCGAACAAATTGGTCTGGGAAATAATAGAGTTGTTTAATAGATAAATAATCCGGTTCTGGTTCACTAGCAAGGAGCGGGCGAACGCTTTTCAAGGTTTCCAGAGGGCCTCTACAATGGAAAAGAAACTATTTTAATCCCCGTTTACACTCTTTCCAGATCTCAAAAGCTCATGAAAATTTAGAAAATTTTGTTATGTTTCAGCAGAATGTTGCTTATGCTGCATAAAGGACCCCCCACTAACGAAACAGAACCAATAATCGAGGGAAAGAAGACTAGAGACAACCGAAATTACGAATTGCTATCAGGGGCATTTGCACTTTTTCTAGCGCTAGGGGCGGAATTTATATGAGGGATTTGATAGTGGGGTGGCTGAATGGATGCCACAGGTGATCAACATGGAGATTTGGAGGGGGGCGATTTGCGGAAGAGAAGTGCATGTTACCGTAGCGGCACTACAATGCGCTAGTTTTGATGGTGTCGATTTGAGTGGGACTTGCCAAATATAGTGCTTGCAGTGCTTTGGTGTTATGCCGAGATCTAGGATTTATAGGTGCAAAAGTTTTGCCTGGAGTTTTGGGAGCCTACCACAGCAAATAGATCCATCTACAATTACGGAAAGTACCTCGCAAGCTACGGTACGATGTCTGTGTTTTTAATAATCCGGCGGGGGGATTGCGGTGGTGACACATCTTTTAGACGCTATCCGCTGCGTTTTGCAAGAATTTTTAGGTGGAAAAATGCTGGTAATACCCAGGTTGCGCGTTTTCCAGTTTTTCGCGGACGTAGTAGCATTTTATTAAATCGGAAACTTAGGAATTTTCGAAAACGCGCGTTTTTTTTGGCCAAAAACGTATTAAAAATGGCCGAAAAATGTTAAAATTTTCGAATTTTCCAAATTAAAAATTTTTGTAAAACTGTTTAGCAATAAAAACTAATGAAAACACAATAGAAATACATTATATATTATTAACAATTGCTCTAGCTTTAAAAGTTAAAATTTTAAGTTTCAGGTTTTAAGTTTTAAATTTAAGTTAGTTGCAGTTAAAAGTTTTAAAGGTTTAAAGTTTAAACGGTTAAAATACTCACTTTAGGGCAATACAAAAAAAAATGTGAAATCAAGGAATCCTAATCCGGAAACCGGAAGCGGGAGTCGGCAATATTGCGGGGATCCAATTTTGCCTAGGCCATAATCGAAAAGGTGAAGACGGGCGGATGGGGCCCTCTTGATGCCGCTGTCTTGGCCACCTGCGCGGGAGACATCGACACGCCAAAAAAGAAGAAGCGGAAGAAGGAGAGGAACATATTGATCCCGAATACCCAATGGTCGCCCATCATTACCGAGTCACACAGGTGCACTCGACGAAGACGCCGCCGCCGGAAACCATGGGGATCCCGTCGTTCGTGTGAATTTTTTAGGGTAATTAGATAGGTTGGGGAGGGTTCGGTGCTTTTGCATTATCGGGGGGGGGAGGCGGAGGGCTAGTGTTTTGTATAGGCCCAGACATTATTTCGCTATATTTCCAGTGGAAAAGCTATTTAAAAACGAAAAAATTGAACAAAATGCGAAATACTTGGTCGAAATCGCGGTATTTTTTGTATTTTTGATAAAATTTGTAAAGTTAATCACTTGCAAATGCTAAAAAATGGCATAACTCTTGACATTAAAAGCAAGGAAGGGAAATCATTTGGTGGAAACCATTTGATGAGGATTTTTGAACAGAATTTTGCGTAGGTTGCCGGTAAACAAGCAATAATTCGGGGGTTAAAACGAGGTAACCATCCGAAAAAGAAGGAAAGACGCGAAGAGTGTTGAGTCGCCACCGGGCGGTGGATTATGTTTTTGTGTAGTTTGTGACTCGTTTTTAGCCCGTCGATCAAAAAGGGGAAATTTCGCCGATTTACGCCAAATTCCGGTTCCTCCGCCCTTCGGCCGGGGTTGCCCCGTCACGTGGCGCCCAATTTTCGGAGGGTAAATTTACGCGGAAATTGATATGCAGTGAGTGGGCGGCTGACAATCAATTTGGGGTGGGTGATAAGCCAGAGGGTCGGGGTGGGGGGGAAGTGGATCAGCCAGTTTTCGTCATTTCACGAGAGGAGGTGGTGGGCAATCGACCGTCTAGGAGGGGCTGATTGTGAACGATTCTTTAAAGATTTTTAGAGCCTCTGAGGGGTATGGTAATTTTTATCTAGTTTTTTTTTTGGCGTACTGTGGCATCCTGACGTATTCTTTAAAGGCCGGGCAAGGTAGAGCTATGAATTTTGTTGGGTAGGTATTTCATGTGGATTTCCCGAGACCGCGACGCGCCAGGGTAATGTTTCTCCGAAATTCCTTTGCATAATGGAAGACTATACCTTTATAACGACCAACGGTGTGCGTCGCGGCTCGCTGTTTCAGGAAAATCCATAGACAGCCAAATCTAATCCTTGCGCGCCCCTTTAAAGGTCTCGGCAAGGCGCAGCCATGATTTTTTTTTCTGGAGTTGGACCGCAAATATCTTGTCTCGCGCCCGCAACACGCAACGCACACGCCCGTCGTTCCATTGCACAATGAATTACGAACGCCTAAGCGAGCCGCGTCCGCATCTGCGTTGCATTTCGGGAGCGCGGCAAAATCCAAAGAGAATCCATAGCCTTAATCCGCTACATTCAAGAATCAGGATATCGGAATGGCGCGAGAAAGAAAGCACGCGGAAATACGTGGCGTTCGCGTCGCGCATCGCGCCGGCTTCTCGGGTGAAGCCGCGACGCCCCTGTTACGCGCGCTCATCGGGCATTTCCGCAAATTCTGAGCATAAATTCCCGTAAATTAGGATTGGAGCGTAGCATTCGGGTGAAAAAGGAGGCGAATCCGGGGGCCTGAAAACCTTCAAAATATCCAAGAAAATGGCTAAAAAAATTCGACTGTAACCTCAGGAAGTAGGGTTTTTGAAAGTTATATGGCCCTATACCTTTAAAAAATTTGTGGAGTAGCCAGAGAACCGATAACAGTTTTCCAGCGTACTTTAGCGAACTAGAAACGAGCCCGGAAAACAGTTTCGAGCCCCCCGCGAGACAAATATGGGTGTTTCGGAAAAGTGTGGGGAGAAAATGATTCGTCTGCCCTCTACCAATCACTCTCCGCGAACCCCGACGTCGCGTCGAGAATATCTTCCACGTGAGGCTGCTGCCGCGAAAAACGACTGTCGCCCCCATTTTTGGTGGTTTGAACTCTGATTTTTGGGGACTCTCTCCTTTACCGTCGACTCCGCCCCCCTTGGAGGCGTCGCGGCCCGGAATGCCGCGTAGCCGCTGCAGCGACGTCGGGGAAAAGTGAGTAGAGTTTTGACATGGGGGAGGAGGAGTGGGAGATTGATCTACTCGTGCTGATCGTCGCCCTCAAAGCGTCAGGATTACCGCCCGCTGACCCCTCGGTCGGATTGGAAAGGAAAAACGGGGGGAGCGAGACCTCGTGATTGACCCAAACTATGGAACGGGGGACAACACCTCTTTTTGGAATGTTGCAAACAGTACCAAAAATTTCTTAAAAAGGAAAGATTAGCAGAAATTCTTGGAGGAATTGGGAGAGGGCAGGCTAGCAGAGATTCTTTGAGGAATTGGGAGAGGGCAGGCTAGCAGGGATTCTTTGAGGAATTGGGAGAGGGGAGGCTAGCAGAGATTCTTTGAGGAATTGGGAGAGGGCAGGCTAGCAGAGATTCTTTGAGGAATTGGGAGAGGGGCAGGCTAGCAGGGATTCTTTGAGGAATTGGGAGAGGGGAGGCTAGCAGAGATTCTTTGAGGAATTGGGAGAGGGCAGGCTAGCAGAGATTCTTTGAGGAATTGGGAGAGGGCAGGCTAGCAGAGATCCTTTGAGGAATTCGAAGAGGACAGGCTAGCAGAGATTCTTTGAGGAATTGGGAGAGGGCAGGCTAGCAGGGATTCTTTGAGGAATTGGGAGAGGGCAGGCTAGCAGAGATTCTTTGAGGAATTGGGAGAGGGCAGGCTAGCAGAAATTTTTGAGGAATTGGGAGAGGGCAGGCTAGCAGAGATTCTTTGAGGAATTGGGAGAGGGCAGGCTAGCAGAGATTCTTTGAGGAATTGGGAGAGGGCAGGCTAGCAGAGATTCTTTGAGGAATTGGGAGAGGGCAGGCTAGCAGAGATTCTTTGAGGAATTGGGAGAGGGCAGGCTAGCAGAAATTCTTTGAGGAATTGGGAGAGGGGAGGCTAGCAGAGATTCTTTGAGGAATTGGGAGAGGGCAGGCTAGCAGAGATTCTTTGAGGAATTGGGAGAGGGCAGGCTAGCAGAGATTCTTTGAGGAATTGGGAGAGGGCAGGCTAGCAGAGATTCTTTGAGGAATTGGGAGAGGGCAAGCTAGCAGAGATTCTTTGAGGAATTGGGAGAGGGCAGGCTAGCAGAGATTCTTTGAGGAATTGGGAGAGTGCAGGCTAGCAGAGATTCTTTGAGGAATTGGGAGAGGGCAGGCTAGCAGAAATTCTTTGAGGAATTGGGAGAGGGAAGGCTAGCAGAGATTCTTTGAGGAATTGGGAGAGGGCAGGCTAGCAGAGATTCTTTGAGGAATTGGGAGAGGGCAGGCTAGCAGAGATTCTTTGAGGAATTGGGAGAGGGCAGGCTAGCAGAGATTCTTTGAGGAATTGGGAGAGGGCAAGCTAGCAGAGATTCTTTGAGGAATTGGGAGAGGGCAGGCTAGCAGAGATTCTTTGAGGAATTGGGAGAGGGCAGGCTAGCAGAGATTCTTTGAGGAATTGGGAGAGGGCAGGCTAGCAGAAATTCTTTGAGGAATTGGGAGAGGGCAGGCTAGCAGAAATTCTTTGAGGAATTGGGAGAGGGCAGGCTAGCAGAAATTCTTTGAGGAATTGGGAGAGGGCAGGCTAGCAGAGTTTCTTGGAGGAATTGGGCGGGTAGCTGTAGGTTCCGATGCGAGAATGCGTTTCCCGTGTGAAATTGACCGGAAAGGGTCAAACTTTTGCAGGGGCGGTGGCCAGGATCTTTCCGCAGGATCGGTTCTCTAAAAATCTAAGAATCTTTCAGCCACTACTACAGTTTTCACAACGTTCCGGGCTCCTATAAAAACCTCGAATTTTCTCGGATCTTCCGCATTTCCTCTAGACACCAAGATGACCAGGCGGACAGTGGCCAGGCGAGTGGCCGCTGTAAATTTGCATAAGGCCGAAGGGAAAATGGGGTCCTCAAGATGGGGTCTTGAGGGCTTGCAGCTGGGTGGGGGACACTGGGGTGGACAGCAGATAGACACAGGAAGCATCGCTTCTCTTTCTTTCGACTGATGGAGCAGAAGCCGATGGCAGCCCCGATTTCTACCGTAACCCGGCCGGCGAAGACCCTTGTATGGGAATGGCCTCTGCAGGGTGGCGATGGGAGGGCTCAAGTTCAACTCGACGCCAGGTCGTTCCAGGTACGGTAACGTTTTTAAGCTTATAAAATCAGGTTTTTTTGGCTTAGTTTTTTCAGCTAGCATCGATAAATCAATAATTAAAAAATCTTTAAAATCTACATTAAATTAAATCATGAAATCTAAATCTACATTATACGCGAAATTTCGCAATTAAGCGGAAAACGCTTTCCCAAAGAATCACTGGCAGATCGCCCTAATTGATCTTCCGAAGCACAAAAAAATACTATGTTGGAAGTGCTATTAATTTTTAAGATTTTAAGCTCCTCTAAATTTTTAAAAAAATGTTATATGAAGGATTTCACGAAAAAGAAAATTGTGGCAATTTTGTCGGCATTTCGAAATTTTTCGACATTACTTTGGTGTTTTTGTTAGAAAGTCGGACGCCCAGAATTCGGTGGCTCACACCAAAAATCACTGCTAAATGTAAACATTTTACTCCTGGCGATACTAAAGATCGGGTGGGGGGGAGGGCCCGACACGGGGTTCGGATCATTTGCCACGTGTGTTTGCTTTCAAAAGTTTTTTGGGGGTTGCCCATATACATTGAATGGTTGCAGGTGGCCCTCGACGCAAAGTACTTCACATCTAAGGATATTTCGGTGAGTGGAAGACAGGGGGACTGATAAAAAAGCCGCTGCCACGACGTTTAAATTCCAAAATAATCTCTGCTAGCTTCGCGTTCTCGAAAACTGCATGAATAGAAGCCATATTCTCTCTCTTTCTCTCTCTCTCTCTCTATCACTCTCTCGCTCTCTCTCTATCTATATCTCTCGCTATCTCTCACCATCGCTCACTCACTCTCTATTTCTCACTCTCTCTATCTCACCTACTCTCTATCTCTCACACACTCTCTCTCACTCTCACTCTCTCTTTGCCACTTTTCAAGCGTCACTAAATTACATGGTCTCCAGGTGAAAGTGCTCGGGGACATGGTCGAAATTAGGATGGAGCACGAGGCGACTGGAGCCTTTGGAGGTGTCAAACGGAGCGTCACCCGGTAAGGAGTTATATACTGTCACCATCTCTTTAAAAGGAATTCTATTTTAGACGAATTTTCGGATCTTAAAGGAGCTGATAAGCCATCTTTATCGGGTTTTCCACCCCCTCTAAATTGTTATATTGTTCCAGTTGCTACCGACTGCCGGAGAAGATCGACCCGGCGACGATCAAGAGCGAGCTGAACAAGGACGGCCAGCTGGTGATCAAGGGCACCCGGAAGCCCTTCTGACTAGCCAAGATTGCACCATGTTTCCGAGCTGACCATTGACGCCTTTTAGAAGTGTATAAGTCGATAAATATTTATTATTTGATGCTATAAAAACCCGTCGATTTGTTGAAAAGCGCACAAGTAGCGAGCGGGAAAAGAGGAAGGGAGAGGGGGAGACGGCGAGAGAGAGCGAGAGAGTGAGAGACGGCGAGAGTGAGTGAGAGAGAGCGAGAGAGTGAGAGCGAGTGAGAGAGCGGGAGAGACCGCGAGAGCGGGAGAGAGAGAGAGAGCGGGAGATAGCGAGAGAGAGAGAGCGATAGATAGAGAGAGAGATAGAGAGAGAGCGAGAGAGAGCGGGAGATAGCGGGAGAGAGAGCGATAGATAGAGAGAGAGACAGAGAGAGAGATAGAGAGAGAGAGCGAGAGAGCGAGAGAGAGAGAGCGGGAGATAAGTGCGGTGGCAAAGAAATGGTACACCAAGAAAGTCGCCAAAAATGAAAAAATCGCTCTGGAAAAGGGACAGGTGACTCTTGAAATTCCGATTTTCTATTTCAACCCTAAAATGCGGCTAAGCCCAACAAAGGCCAAAGTTTCTTCTGTTCCTCTGCCGTTGTGTCTGCTATGTATTCGTAGGTGTACATGTACTTTCATTTTTATTCTTCGACCGAACAGAGTACACAAATAGTCACAATTGAATTCGAGGGAAAGAAAAGACAAATACAAAAAGAAAGATCACAAGTGAATTAATGGGGGATGGGTCTTTCATTGGCCCTCGGTGACGGTGGTGCCCTTCGGCCTCTTCCTCCTGCCCTCTCGCTTGATGCGGCCTCCGGAAGCTGGCGGCTCATCGGGGGAGACAGTCTTTTCGCGCTTCGGCTTCTTCTGTGGTCCTTTCCGATTCGGTGTTGGTGATCCGGAGGGGAGATCGACGGATCCCTGATGCACCGAGGCACCGCCCAGCCCCTTCCTGACCGAGCTGTCTTGTACGGGCGGAGGCTGGCGGTTGTTGAGAGACTCCAGCTTCCGGGCCACCTGAAAAATTTTGTATTGATCGATAGAGGGATATCAGATTTTGACCCAAACTGGCCGAAATCGCTGCTCACCTCCGTCATGCTGTAGCGCCGGTTAACGTCCTTGTCCCAACAGTGCTGCTTGATGAGGGAGACGATCTCTTGGTTGGCGAGTGAGGGGAATTGTAGCAGCTCGCCGGCGACGATCTTCTGCTTGATGTGCGGGTTCGGCTCGCCGGCGTACGGCTCGTCCCCGTTTGTCATCACCTCCCAAACTAAAACAAGATATTGGAGGAGTTCAGACCGGTAATCCGCTTACCGAGTACGCCGTACGCCCAGACGTCGCTCTTCGGGGTGTAGGTGAACGTCTGGATGGTCTCTGGGGCTAGCCATCGAATCGGCACCTTGCGCACCGTCTTCATCGCGTACGCGTCGCCCTCGCGCGACAGCCCAAAGTCGGAGATCTTGACGAGGTGCTCATCGTTGACGCGTACGATCAGGCAATTTCGGGCGGCCAAGTCACGGTGGATGATGTGCTTGTGGTGGAGATATTCGATGCCCCACGCCGCGTCCTGAAGATCAAAAAAATACAGATAAATCCAAAAGCAAGACCCCAGATAAGGTATAAGCTCCAAAAAGCACACACCTGGATGTAAAGTAGGCGCTGATCGGGCGGTATTCTGACAGACTGTGTGCGTAGATGCTTGTCGAGCCCTCCTCCGTCCACCAACTCCATGACGATCATCAACGGATCCCTCTCGACGACCACTCCGTAGATTTTGACGACGTTCGGATGTTCGAAGTCGCGCATCAGCCGAGCTTCCTTCATCACCTCCTTGATCTTCTCCTTCGAGATGATGTCCTTCCGGGCCACCTTGATCGCCACGTCCACCTCGCGGTCGCGCAGCTTCAGTTTGCCCTGGTGAACGTCGCCGAATTCGCCTGCAAAAAGCGATTGTTTAGGCAAAAAATCCAGATTTTTCACCAAAAGCATCTTCACAATTTTCCCCATTGCTGATGCCCCCGCTAAGAGAGAAGCTCCAAATTTTACTTTTTGCTGCGTTTCTGGACAAGTAGGAAAAATTAAGACTAGAACGTACCTTCGCCAAGCTTCCTGCCGGTGATGACATTGTCAGCCCGCAGTTCCCACGATGGCCTGTTGATGGCGTTGAGGAGGATGGTGTTGGGGATCTCCTTCTTGAGCGGCACGCGTCTGCTCTTGTATTCCTGGACGAGCTCGTCGATGGTCGGCTTCGAGATGGTCTTGTCGATCGTGAACAGGTTGGGCGGCTCCTTCTCTTGGGTGATGACGTAATGCCCAAGCTGAAGTAGTCAAAGTTAAATTCAGCAATTTGAATGTAAATTTACCTTGATCTTCTTATCTTGGTAGGCGAGGGAGAGGATGGTGCGTCGCTCTTCGCCGGTCTTCACCTGGGTCGATCGGAGTAGATAGTCGCCCTCCTTCGCGAGCAGTAACGGCAGATCTTCTCTCGGCAGCAGCCCGTGGTAGTAATCGAGCACGTCGAGGCCCGGTACGGCCATCCCGTTCGGCGAGTATATGACGGGCCACGGTTTCCAGTTTTTCTTATAGTTTGGATCTTATTCAAATCAAGGCGGATTTCCGGAAGTAGCAGCGGTTCATGGGGAATCGTATGCTAATTTTCATTCCGGATTTGTATGCAAATCGTGGATAGCCACGATCATCATGGTGTCGGCCATCATAATGTCGAATTTTTAGAATGTCGAAACTTCAGAATATCGACATTTTGACGAATTTTTTTCACATAAAATTTGTGGTTTTGCGGGGAGGTTCGTTTATGTAAATTGGGACATTCTGAAATTTTGGCATATTACCTTTTGCCTTTTTGCATTTTTATGGTATTTGCGAGCTCTTCTTTGTGTACCGTTATTGTCACAAGAGAGGGAGGAGGAGGAGGGGGAGAGAGAGAGAGAGAGGGAGGGAGGGAGAGAGAGAGAGAATTAGAAAGAGACATGCATCCCGATTACCGTATCCTTTCAGGCCTCCAGAATCCGCTGCAGTAACCTCGATAATCGCCTAAAATAGCATAAATTTTGCCCTTCACTACCCCTTCAAATGCCAATTTTGGAGACCCATCCCCCAGGCTTGATTTATTTGCCATAGTGGCGGTGAGGATGAGCCTCCACCACTTTATTTGAGGGCGGCTAGATTGCGAGTAGCCCTCTCTCTCTCTCTCTCATTCTCTGTCTCTCTCTCTCTCTCTCCCTATAGCCTCGGCTATGGCCGCCGGTCCCTTTAATTGCCGAGGTTTTTTTGGGGGTCTGCCCATTTTCAGCGGTCCTCAAAGAACCCGAGTGGTGGTGTATAGCCGTTCTTTGCCGTGCCGCGTTTCCGACCGCTTTTCAAGCCCCGATTTGCCGGTGTTCCTCGCCCTTTTCGTACCTTCATATGTCTATTTTTGAAAATTGATACCCAAAATCGGATTTCCATACTTGCGGCACATCCTAATTTTCGTTTTGCGGTTGAGAGCCAGAAATTTGTGTGTTTTTTTGGCTAAAAACAGTTGGTATTGCTTTTTTAAAGGCACCTCGCCACCTGAAAGGCCATCGAGCAGAGATTATTGAGGGAGCTGACTAGCGAGTAGTCTCTCACTCGAAAGGCCCGTACTACTTTAATTTGTAATTTCTAAGCTTCTAAAGGGACTGGTAGTGCCGGTAGACCAACTAGCAGAGGCTTTTGAGGAAGCGAACCGGACCGTAGTTTTAAAGGTCCGTTGAAGGCAGACGCTCGATTTACCGTTGTCGGTGCTTTTGAAGGAGTTCATGAAAAGCTGCATTTTTGCCTACCGTAACCTATTCTCTTTAAGGGATACTGTAGGACCGGAAATATCCAGAAACAGGCCCGAGCCGCCATAAACAAGCAGCTATGCTAATTTGCATAGCTAATAACCGGATCCGATCCTGGCGGCCGATCTAATGAGAGAGAGAGAGAGAGAGCGGGAGAGAGAGCCAGTGACAGCTTGTTATTTGGCATGGTTCTGGATAGGCGCGTATCGGACAGGGATATTCCGGGAGCAGGAGGGGACCGCCTCCCGGGTACCAAAGGGCCCGGGGGGAATCGATGGGTGGGTCCCTCCCTTCTAGGGCCCCCATGCCTCTCTCTCTCTCTCACTCTCTCTCTCTCTCTCTCTCTCTCTCTCGCTCTCTCTCTCGCCCTGGTGGCCCCCTTTTCGGGACACCCGGCCCTTATTATTGGCCCGAGGGCACACACACGCCATGGCCATGGATCTAACCCCTAACCCCCAAAGGCCTTTCTGCACCCCTGGGGTCAGATTTCCCCGACGGCCTAATTTACATATTTTCGATTATTCTCTATTTTTATTGGCTTTAACTTTTTATCCGCGGGTTTTGCCGGGTTGTACTTTAAATGCGATTTTTTAAGTGGCGGAATCGTTTTTTAATATTTTTCTTTTCGGTCTCTTATGTTAATTTGCATATTTTAAGCAAGTTAAAATACTTGTAAAAATTTATTTTTTCCTTTGACAATTCGTGAAAACACGTCAATCGCTATTTTTTGGAATTTTCGGGAGCTGCGCGAGCTCTTTTGCGGCTATTTTGGATGTTTTTGGAGGTGTTTTTGACGTTTTTCTGCAATGAGCATCCTGATTATAATTATTTTAAGCATAATTTGAAATGAAAAGCCACATAAGACAATCATATACCTCGTAATCATTTTATTTTGAATTTTATTCGGCTTTTTAAGGCCATTTCCTAATTTTAATATAATAAACATAATTTTAAGTAGTTTTGCTATAACTTTTTCATTTAGCGCTATTTTAGGCTGAAATTTTGCAAAGCAATAGATTTTATGATATCCCATTTCTTGCAAAAATTTCGCAACGACTCGGGTCAGAGCAACGAATTTATGCCCGAAAAAAAAAATTTTTGGCGAAAATAGATTAGCATTGAGCACGCGTGGATTGGGCTGTACTCGGCGGTGTTGTTGTGGCGATGAATAAGCCGGCGAGTAGTGGTTGGACTGCCCCCCGTATGCGACAAGATAAACATCGGACATACAGGGGGGACCAGGCAGGTAAATATGGGCCGAGCACCACCTACTGCGCAAATGAAACGGCGCCCCAATTGCTACCTCGTAGTGCCTAGTAGGTACGCGTACGCGCCAGTACTATTTGCGCAATAGCCAATGGCCATTTTTGGAATTGGAAGCACTAAAAATTGGGTTGTGTCGCTTTATCAGGGCAAACGAACCTCTGACTTTTTCTCTCGCATTCATTTTTTTTCCTTTTTCTTGCGTATCGCATTCGTATAACGTAAATAGAGGAATTATATCTACGCTGTTTTTACTGTTGGAAAAAGATTTAAGTATACAAAAGAAAAATAGTTTTCGAGCAATAGTCCGAGGTTTGAGCAATATTTCTATTTTTATGAATTTTTGAAAAAGGTTAGGTAGTTTTTTCTATTTTAAAACGGGTTAAATTATACTAAAAACAATATTAAAATCCCTACTATTATATTTATGTGTATAGGGCGTTCTGGAAATACACAATAATTCGTCCCCCGATAAAATGCAGCACCAGCGCCATGTACGGAAATTTTGGGATTTTTGAGCTTTACCACGCTTTTTTTGTATTTCGTACAGGGCTTTCCGCGACAATCCTAACAACGGCTACGTTCCACTCCTCAATACGAATTTTACGTGCGCGAGTATGCGCAATTCATTCGGGCCACCTCTCAGCGATGAGATCCTGTGCAATGACAGATTTTCCGATAATTTCCTCAATACGGCTACGTAGCGCTCCACCATACATACTTCTGTATTTGTTGTCGTATGTCCTATTTTGATTTTTTTCGCCTCTATAATTTTTAGATGATTACATGCCGTAAGCGGTTGCCTTGCCGGAATAACCGGTCTAGAAAATAATCAGCTTCCAGACTTTTTAAAAATCTCTAAAACTTCTGCCCGAGTTGGTCCCCGGCGAAACATTGTTCTGCTCCCCAAAATTCGGCCCAGACAAACCGGGAGGACCTAATCCAAGGCCGGGCCCCCACTTTTTTTGGTGCTCACGTCTTCTGGACAGAGAGAGCGGAGCCCATCGGACTGGTCGTGTCTCGGGGTGGAAGAGGAGCAGGGGGAGCAGGAAGCGCTCCGCTCGAATTCTGAAGGATTTCGAGGACCAAAAAGTGCCGCACTTTTTTCGGGGGATTCCCCCTTCGGGCGTTCCGTTCCGCCCGGCTCCTCCGAACGCCCGCAATTTGTCATCTCCCGGACTGCTTTGAGACAAGATGGCCAGATGGCAGGCACGTCTGGAATGTTGCGAACTCGAGGTTTTTTGCAACGTAAAGAACTGCCGAGCCGCGTTATGGTAGCCCTGCAAACTCAAGTAGGCCCGTTACGTGTCGCGCTGCGTGTCGCGTTGCGTACCCCGTTTCGTACCACGTTGATTGCCGCGCTGCGTGGCACGCTGCGTTGCGTGTCCTGTGTCGCGACTAGCGCCTTTAGGCAAGACTTTTATGGCAAAGATACGGTCAAATCTTGTGATTCCGTTACGATACTCTTGAACAAACACATTTCTCATCCTGATTTCCATTTTTTCAAATCCATTTGGAGCTCTGGGGTTGACTTTTGGCTTCAGTACCCCTTTAAAAAAGGAGACATCTTTGTTTGATCAGAAACACAACCTTGCTTGGCATTGGTAGGGTCCAGGTTCGATTCCGAACGAGATCAAACGCTTTGCTTTTTGCTTTTTAAGTCACACGGAGATAAATGTGGGAATGCTGTTGCCATTGCGGGTCCCAAAATGGGCCCAGCGGGGGGCCAATGGGCCCTGAGGGCATCAAGAGCGCGATGGGATTACTAGTTTGACCGGCCAGCCATCCCAGGGAGGTCAACCCATTCCGGGGAAAGGGCCCAAATTTGGGGGCCCTCGCTTCAGACAGAGGACACGAATCAGGAAAGGGAGGGGGGCGATTCAGAGGGGAGATAGGAGCGGATCGGGATCTGGAGGAGGAGGAGGAGGGGGAGGAGAAGCTGGGGATCTATTAGGGCCAACGTTTGGCCGGGATTCTGACTCTCTCTCTCTCTCTCTCTCGCTCTCTCTCTGCTCTCCTGACCAACGACGAAATGGGCATTCCCATGCAAAGACGACGGCGCGGTCACCCATGAAATCGGCCCGGGTCGAGATGAGTCAGAAACCAAGCGGGTACTCCTACGCAGCGGGGTCAAGTTTAAAGGGCCAGGCGAGGCATGGCGATGATTCAACCGCGACACGCAACGCGGTCGTGTCTTATGCTACCAAATCGATTACGCAATAAAAGTAGCGGGAATGTATTTTACCAAATCTATTTCACGCGCAATCCCCACCCCAGCACAAAAACAGGTCTATTTTCAGCGGGGTTTCCGTTCGACAACTCCACCCGTTTTCACCGCGCCCGATTTGCATAATCCCGGCCGAACATAAACGTACCATCATGCGCATGGCATTTTGCATTGTTTTGCGGCTATAGTTTGGTGTATTTAGGCAAAAATTCACACTTTTCCTCCGGAACATACCCCTTTACACGCGGGGTGTCAAGAGGAGTGTTGCGGAAGATGAAGTACGCAAATCCCATCAATCAGCCCTCGGGGTGTGGATCAAGCGATAACGACCGGGTGTGGAAGGCCGTTAGTCAGCCGGCCGGACAGACCTGGGAGGTGCTTTATGCAAATTGGCTGGATTTTAATCGGGTTGTGAAATTTCCTCTTCTCTCTCTCTCTCTCTCTCTCTCTCTCTCTCTCTCTCTCTCTCTCTCGCTCTCTCTCTGTCTGTCTCTCTACTTCAAAATATATTGCGCTAATTTTTAAAGACCCTTAAAGCCAAGGCTAATTCTCCTGTTTCTCTGCTCATCTTCCCACAATATTTCACCCCGTCGGCCCCACAAAAAGGCGTTCCACCCGCCCTCCCCGGGGTCGTCGAGGTTGCTGGATGTCCCTCGCTCTGTCCAGCTGACCTCCGGGGCGGCCCAATTATGGCCCCCGGCGGCGGACGTGTCGTTTTCCTCCTTGCTCTCTCTCTCTCTCACTCTTCCTCTCTCTCTCTCTCTCTCTCTCTCTCTATATATCTCTCTCTCTCTCTTTCTCTCTCTCTCTCTCTCTCTCTCTCTCGCATTCACTCGTTCGTTTCGGGCCCTAATATCCTCGCCTCCTCCCTCCCACCCGGCTGCCCTTCACACGCACCCACATCCGCCGTCCGCGTTTTTCTTCAAAAAACCGGGCCGCCTCACTCTCGCTCTCTCTCTCTCCCTCTCGCTCTCTCTCTCTCCCTCTCGCTCTCTCTCTCTCTCTCGCATTGCCTCTAGCTTCGAGTCCCTAACTTCCGAAAACCATTACTTTGGAGGCGACGGGCTTCCAGACCCATCCGGCTACCGCCTAACCTTCAGCACCCTTTCCGCAACCTTCTCTCTCTCGCTCTCGCTCTCTGTCTGTCTCTCTCTCTCTCACTCCTCGCAATCCGTTTCTCGAGTTTTGCTCTCATATATTTTGTTTGTAGATGGTTCCCCGACATATTTTATTGCTTTTTGGGTATAATGCTTTGCTTATAAGCGTCTTTTTGGGCATAAATATGGCCCCACGTGCCGAAAAACCCATAATCCGACGTGCCAACTTTTAGAAGTAGTGACTTTTAGAAGTAATGGTTTTAGAAGTAATCGTCGCAACCCGTTCAAACTTGCCAAAAAAAGAGTAAGGCTAACTCGATCGGTAGAATTCCCCAAGCTTCTCTGCTAGGACATCAGGATCCATGAGAATCTTTTTAGATTTCCAGATATCTCCTGATCCCGGATCTCAGAGCCGTCCAAACGATGTTTCTATATTACCCCATTCCCTTCAGCCGGTTTATGCAACGATGGCATCCCCTACAATTTGCGCCCATCGACACCACCTATATTTTCCAAATCGCCACCGCGGGGCGTCAATTCGACTTGTTTTCTCGGCTCATCCTCTTCATCCATCCGCGAATTCCGCGCCCACGGTTGCTGCCCAGAGGCACGTATCGTAGTTGTTGGTCGTAGCCGGGGGGTTTCGGGAGTTTTTAAAGGTACTCGGAAAATTAATGCATTTCTCTATCTCTTTCGCCCTCATTCTGTCTCGTTCCCTCATTTTCTATCTCTCTCTCTCTCTCTCTCTCTCTCTCTCTCTCTCTCTCCCTCTCTTTCGCTCTCGCACTAACTATCATTGCCTTTCCTGTCCCTTCAAACTACCGTATCACGACCGTATTCCCTGGCCAGATGATCGTCGAGGGTTCTGACCCGGAATCATTTTGCACGTTCCTCTCCTCCTCTTCTTCCCTTTGCGGTCAGTACCCCAGTCGTCGATGAATTTTTGAGGAGCATGAAGCCCCCCTTTGGGCGGGTCTCAGGCCCGAGTTTCCATGGCTCCAGGGTTCAAAATGGCTTCACCCGGCGGGAAGGGAAATAGGATTGATACGGCGGGGCCGACATTATCCTATTATCCAATTTTTCGTGATACGATTTTGTGACGTTTGCGTGATGTAGTGCTTTCCGGAGCATTTTGAAAACCGCGACTTTTCCACTATTTTCGTTATTCCTGTATTTTCGTCAATTCAGCGACTTTCAAGAGAATTTTTTGCCTTTGCGGTGCCTTTAAAATGCCGGAAAGCGGGTCTACGATACGGTAGATACTTCGTCGATCCAAGCTACGTAAAACAATCTGAACGACTCGGAAAGTACGGAATCTTACAGCCTCTAAAATACTTCCAAATTTTCTCTAAAAGTTGCCCTCCCACACTACCTCTAGTACTGGTCTTTGGTAAATTTGCATCTATCTCCCGCGGCGGGACCTAGAGGGCCCCTTGACCCCGGCCGAGACTCTTTAGAGTTGTTGAGAGATCTCGGATGGGAGTTGAGAATAAACATCCATCTCTCTACTCACGATTCTTGATTTCCCCTCACTTACCTGGACGGTATTTATCGGAAAATTTTATGTGCTGTTTTTCCGTTTAACGATCTCTCTCGCTCGCTCTCTATCTCTCTCTCTCTCTCTCCTCTCTCTCTCTCTCTCTGTCTCGTTTAGAAACTATGACCTCGATTTTCGCGCGGCTTCTAATCCCATTTTCCCCCTGAAATTGCTCGAGTATTCTATAGGACTTAACAATGCCTTTCTCTCCCATCCTAGCTCTCTCTATCTCTCTCTCTCTCTCTCTCTCTCTCTCTCTCTCCCACCTCTCCCTTGCATAACTTACTGACCAGCCGACAACTTTTTGCGCGTGTCTATTGACAGCCGAGCCTCTGCGGCTTAGGGGTTGTTGGTCCACTCGTTCTCTCTCTCTCTCTCTCTCTCTCTCTCTCTCTCTGTCTGTCTCTCGCCACCCATTCCTCAACTGACCCCATTGCGAAATGCGCAAAATATGGGGGGAAACGAACACCTCACTCCCTCCTCTCGGCCCTGCAGAGAGGCTAGCCGAAAATATTTCGTAGCTTTTGCACGTCATTGTCGTAAATGTTTTGTGGCTTTATCTAAACGATTACGACATAAAGCTCGGCATAGCGTTAACATATCGTAATCGGTCTGAAAAGTCAGCGTTTTCGCTCATACTCTCTCTTTCTCTCGATTCCCTATCACCTGTTCGAAAATCATCTGTTCGAAAATCACCTGTTCGAAAATCATCTGTTCGAAAAATCATCTATTCGAAAAACGTCTGTTCGAAAAGACACCTGTTCGAAAAGTCGCCTGTTCGAAAACCATGTGTTCGAAAATGGTCATCTTTGGTACCATTTCTGGGCAATTCCACATGCAAATTTTTCGAACAGATGATTTTTCGAACAGGTGTCTCTTCGAACAGGTGATTTTCGAATACATGATTTTCGAACAGATGATTTTCGAACAGATGTTTTTCGAACAGGTGATTTTCGAACAGATGATCGGCCACCCTTTCTCTCTCTTTGTCTCTCTCTCTCGCTCTCTCTCTCTCTGGGAATATTCTGCTTTTAAAGGAACTGTCCACCCACAAAATGTGCAAAACTTAAAAATAAGTTTACGTCTAGCAGAGAACAATCGTTTTTTTTTGTTTCATGTGTATTCAGCTGCCAGCCTGGATCATGCTGGGACCCAGTGCGTAGATTTTGGCGGGGCCCCCACATCGACACATCTGCTTTTTCGGATGGCACCCCCCACATAGGAGACCCACTGCCGGGCAGCTGGCTCGATCTGGCGCACCACACTACCACCACCACCACACGGCGGGAAAAGCGGAACTCACCATGGGTTTAGGGATTTTCAGAGTGGTTTTGGGGACAAAAATTTGTATAGCGTTCTTTTCACTCATTCTTTATCTCTCGCTCTCGCTCGCTCTCTCTCACTCTCTCTCTCTCACTCCCTCGCTCACTCACATGCATCTCACGCTCTCTCTCACGCTCTCGCTCTCTTATGCTCTCTCCTCTCGCTATCTCACTCTATCTTATTCTATCTCTCACTCTCTCTCTATCTCTATCTCTCTCTCTCTATCTCTCTCTTTCTCTCTCCTCGTTCTTCACTAAAAATTAGCATTTTTTCGTCTTAAGGTCCACTTTTCAAACAGTTTCCTACCTAAAACTACACGCAACGCCAAACAACGGCCTCGAATTCTGGCACGCACCCCTTGTCTCTACAAGGTCATGCTCAATTAGCAGAACGGGGAGGGGCAGTGGCCTTTTCCGGGACAATCCCCCTTTACCCTCTCATCCAAAAAGACAAACAACCGATCAATCGAATCCGTGCAGTCTCGATTTAGCCAGCACACTCATTCCGAATCCCCCTATTTGTCCACATGCCATGAATCAATCATTCTCATCCACGATACCCCATAAATCTCTTTTCCAATTAATCCCTATCACTTTTCCAAGGGAGTCGCCCGTTCCCTTTCAGCCCATCATAATTTGGAATCTATTCTAAATAGTTTTTTGTTTTTAAAGGGACTAGGAAGGCTCCAAAATGCTTAAGTACGAGCTTTTTGAAGAATGAGGCACTTTTGACTCGATAGATTGAATTCCCGACGCCTTGAATTTCGCTTTTTTTGTGCTTCAATTCCCGGTTTCTCGTTCACTCGTTCTCTCCCGTTCCCTCGTTTTCTCTCGTGTTCTCTCGCTCGCTCTATCTCTCTCGCTCGCTCTATCTCTCTCGCTCGCTCTCTCTCACTCTCTCACTCGCACTCTCTCTCACTCGCGCGCGCTCTCTCTCTCTCTCTCTCTCTCTCTCTCTCTCTCTCTCTCGTTTCTCGTCTCCTGTTCTCTCCCGATCTCTCCTTTTCTCTCGTGTTCTCTCGATCGCACTCTGCCTCTGTCGCTCTCTCTCGCTCTCTCGTTCGGGCTCGTCCTCGTTTTCTCGCGTTTCCCCATGCTCTTAAGTTTTGTTAAGGCCTGGCTATGTTGAGTTCTTAAGTTTTAAGTTTTGCTTTTCTCGCGCTGTCTCCTGTTCTCACATTCTATCTCTGGCTCTCTCTCGCTCTCTCTTTCTCTCTCTCTCTCTCTCTCTCTCTCTCTCTCTCTCTAGCCAAGTATACTACCGCATCTTATCCCATTTTTTTCCACTTCCACCCTCTAGGTGTTCGCGTGTAGTGTTGCGGATTTGGTGGGGCGTTTGCTAGGAGCGTTTCGGGTATCCCCCTGTAACCCGATCTACCCCTAGGACACATGGATCTCGGGATGGGAGGGGATGGGATGGGGCATGTGCCCTGGGGGCTACGAGAGATGAGGAAACAACCCCTCAAAATCTCGAAAGAACAGCAGCAGCTGAAGGCCCACTAGAAATACGACACGATACTGTCCACCTCACACAGCTGTACGCTCGGTGGTCAGCGCGTTGTGGCTGAGTTTGAATTTTAAAGGGAGCATGACAGGGGATTTTTATTTTTTTTTGTATGGTTAAGCTCTTGCTCAACCTTGCGCGCTCTTGCTCTTTGATTTAAAGGAACGCGCAAGGCATGGCTATGGATTTTGCTGTTAAGGTCCATCCATAATCAATTGGGATCCTTATACAAAAACATCTATAGCCAGGTCGTGCGCGTTTGTTTAAAGGGAGTATGGCTGCCGAATTTCTACACATTTTGCTCTCTCTTTTTCTCTTGCTCTCTGTGACTCTCGCTCTAGCTCTCTTGCTCTATTTCGCGCTTCTCGATCTATACTTCTTTCTCCTTCTCAATCTCTCTCAAGCCTTCAATCGCCTTCTCTCTCTCTCTCTCTCTCTCTCTCTCTCTCTCTCTCTTCTCTCGCTCTCTCTCTCGCTCCCCTTCGCTCTCTCTCTCTCTCTCTCTCTCTCTCTCTCTCTCTCTTCTCTCGCTCTCTGTCTATCTCTCGCTCTCCTCGCATTCTCTCTCTGTCTCTCTTTCTCTTTCTCTCTCTCTTCTCAATAAATACAATAAATACCTTGATAATTCAAGAGTTTTGTTTTAATCCTGCGCCAAAAACCCTGATTTCCTGTAATCCGCCTCCTACCGTAATCTCCCCTTTTTGGTGGGCCCTAGAAAATGGAAGCCGTCCTCGTCCTGCTCCTGCTCCTCCTCCTCCCCCGTTCCACTAATCACGCAATTCCCTGGGAACACCGGCTCTCCACCGCCCCGCGGAGCCTCCTGCATTTTTTTCGCAGTGCTTCTGCCCCCCTTCCGAGGTGACATTTCTGGCCCTTCTGCCCCCCTTTCTATCGAATGGGGTCCCGCCACGACGGGCCCTACCGTATCGATTCGGCCACGTCGTCTCCTGGTGCCCTACGGAAAATGGGGGGTAATCTGGGGGGCGGCTGATATCATTTGAGGAACAATGGATTTTCCTGGGAAAGGATTATTCCGGATTTTTGGAGTTTTTTAGCGGTATGCAGGCATTTTTGAGGTTTACAACTGAATTTTCTTATTGTATTTGATCGTGATGCCGAGGAAAACTAGCAGAGATCTTTGAGGAATTGGGAGAGGGCAGGCTAGCAGAGATTCTTTGAGGAATTGGGAGAGGGCAGGCTAGCAGAGATTCTTTGAGGAATTGGGAGAGGGCAGGCTAGCAGAGATTCTTTGAGGAATTGGGAGAGGGCAGGCTAGCAGAAATTCTTTGAGGAATTGGGAGAGGGGAGGCTAGCAGAGATTCTTTGAGGAATTGGGAGAGGGCAGGCTAGCAGAGATTCTTTGAGGAATTGGGAGAGGGCAGGCTAGCAGAGATTCTTTGAGGAATTGGGAGAGGGCAGGCTAGCAGAGATTCTTTGAGGAATTGGGAGAGGGCAGGCTAGCAGAGATTCTTTGAGGAATTTGGAGAGGGCAGGCTAGCAGAGATTCTTTGAGGAATTGGGAGAGGGCAGGCTATCAGAGATTCTTTGAGGAATTGGGGGGGCAGGCTAGCAGAGATGCTTTAAGGAATTCCGTTCCAATGCGATGGTAAAACTACCGTATCCTGCACCCTGAATGACGCACCCCGACCGTAGTGCTTGGACCTCGGCTAATCCGGGGTATACTACCCGGCTGCCGCAATGGGTGAGAGGTCCCCCTCTCATCCGTTCGTTCCCTTTGTGGCCCTTTTTTGGGTCCTTTTTGGGCCCTCTCCCCCTCGTCCTCCTTATCCGTTCCTCCTGGCCGTGCCCTCCGGCTATTATCCCCCTTCTTCGTCTTTCTTCTGCCCCCTCGTCCCGTCTCGGGAATCCCTAAATGAGTCTGTACCACCACCGCCGCCACCGCCACCAACCCCTTGTCTTCCATTTCCCTTCTTGCCTTTATCGATTCGTTTTGCATGCGGGTTTTAAAGGAGCGTGTAAGTTTAGGGAATATGAATGTTTTACAACGTGTTTAACTCTCGTTCACACCTTCAGGCTCTCTCTCGCTCTCTCTCGCTATCTCCCGCTCTCTAGCTCACTCTTTATATGTCTCTCCCGCACTATCTCTCGCTTTCTGTCGTCCTATTTATCAGCTTCATATAGCGTTTCTGCTCTCAATTTCGCTAGCCCGTCTCTGCTAGCCTATTGCCTGTCAGACACAGATTACCCAATGATCTCTGCTGGCATCCGCCCTAGAAGCTCAACCTAGTTTCTCTCTCTCTCCCTCACTCTCTCTCTCTCTCTCTCTCTCTCTCACCTTCTCACTCTCTCTTTCTCTCTCTCTCTCCCCTCTTTTTCTCATTTCCATTACCGGGATACATTTCGGAGGTGGGTAGAGAGGGCCCTCACCCCCTCCGTTCCGATCCACTTTTCCTCATTTTTCGGAAATTGCGGTGGCCCCCCATTCCCCTGCCGTTCGTCAGCCCCATCCGAGTGCCCATTTTCAGGCCCAATCCCCTCCCCGAAAATTCTCTAGGGTGGATTTTTCGTAATTTCGGCTCTTCGAGCCTACTTAGAGCTTCGTTTTCAAGCTTACCTATTGATTCCCAAAGGTTCTCTGCTAGATTACTTTTTTGGAGTTTGGCGGTGCCAAAAATCAATCTGAAAAATGCAAATATATATCGCTCTCTGTTGTCTCCCATATTCTTTGGTTTTTTGAGATTACGCTCTCTTTAAATTATGATATTTTCCAAAATTGTGCAAATTCCGGAAGCACTGTGTTGACGTTTCCTAAATGATCTCGACTAGCCCGCCATTCTTCGGATATTTTTTTGCTCTTTTTTACTCATATTTCTTATATTTCGCATTTTCAAAGTTTAGCTTTCTGTAGATTTTTTAGGGAAGTTTTCCTCGATTTTCTGGTGTTTTTATACTCCTAAATTTATGCAAATTTTCAGACCATTCACCAAGGAGCCGTGACGCT
Organism: Mesorhabditis spiculigera; assembly: GCA_958295435.1. Taxonomy (NCBI): domain Eukaryota; kingdom Metazoa; phylum Nematoda; class Chromadorea; order Rhabditida; family Rhabditidae; genus Mesorhabditis; species Mesorhabditis spiculigera. Next base: position 63,223 of record CATQJA010001885.1, on the reverse strand, counting down.
CCACGCGCTATTTGTTACCACTAGAATATTACATTTTGCGAGCGAGTCGAGTCGTCGATTCATCGCCCATCATCATCATTAGGATATTAGAAGCTACAACATCACAACAAACAGGTACGGTGGTTTTCTAAAATTATATTGTTGAATTTTTGATTTTTACTGTTTGTTCTCTTCATCGGAATGGTTCTCGCGAAAATTCTGTGTTATAAAATTTACGCATAACTACAAACTTTATCTTTATAATTTTTTACACTTTTTAACGCAAAAATTTATAGAATCAATTCTTCTAGGTTTAATAAAATGTGTTGGCAAATTTGAGAACCATTCGGATTTTTATTAATCGTTTTCCATTAATTTTATTGCTTCTAATCTTCGATTGTCTCTCCCTCGTTCTCTCTTTCCTCTCTCTCTCTCTCTCTCTCTCTCTCTCTCTCTCTCTCTCTCTCTCTCTCTCTCTCTCTCTCTCTCTCTCTCTCTCTCTCTCTCTCCCTCTCTCTCTCTCTCTCTCTCTCTCTCTCTCTCTCTCTCTCCCTCTCTCCCGTCTCTGCTTTTTTATTCAATCGTAAATAGACGATTCGTCCTTGCCTCCCCTTCCCCTTCGGGAATCCATCCATTCTTGAACATTCCCCCAATCGAAACCCCTAAAATGCACCCCCGGCATCGGGGGACCCTCCAGGAATTTTGAACAATACGAAAGGGGGCTGAAGAACAGAAAACATCAAGGATACCGTAATCCTAAAGAGGCCTGGGAAGGCAGAACTATCAAAAAAATTTTGATGATTTTTGGAAGGCTAATAAAAATATTTTTGGAACTAGCTTGCCAAGCTATTTTTATGGAGAGCAGTATGCAAAGCAGAATTTCTGGTCCGAATTTCTAGTTCTTAATTAAACTTTCTAGTCCCTTTAAAAGGGCGTAAAGTACGCTAATTGCATACCGAACGGTCCTTCCCTTTCACGATCTATAGTCAAAAATCCGTAGGCATGCCTTGCTCGTCACTTTAAATAAGCCCTAGAATGACCAGATTCTTTTACGGTTTGGACGTTTTTGCTCCTTATATCCCGTCCATTCTTTTATATCTTATTCACAATGTTTCAATTCGCCATCTATTTTTATTGGACTTATTTTCTGTTTCTTTTCGTATGCAAATGTCCTCGTTATTGCCATGTTTTTTGCCTTTCCTTTCAATCATTCTTGGGCCGAACTTTCCATTTCCCATTTGCTTTGCTGTTTATCCATTTTTTTCCCTCAAAATCATTGAATTATTCTACAAATCTGCGAATTTTTTTTTCAGGAAGGAATTCAGGAATGAACGTTTTAGTTGCAATAACCCCTTAAAATTTGGAGATTTCACATTTGCCGTAGCTTTCACCGGCCTTTTTCGAGTTCTAAAATGGTGATCAATCACCGGCTTTTTGCCCATCCCCATAAGCCGAAATTGGCCATTAGTGCGTCACCAAAAAAAAACTGCGTCCGTGCGGGGACCACAAAATTAAGATGGATTGCCGCCGCCTTAAAGCCCGCCCCTCGGGCTTTTTTTAATAATTGACCCAGATTTCGTGAGCAGGGCTGATCGCTAGCGTTTAAAGGCACCTAGAAGGCTCTGGATTCGATGAGAAAGTTATGCAAATTAGGCACCAAGCTTTGATTTCTACCTTAAGGGCCGGGCCGGTCCTTAGCTTGAAGCGGTCGCTTTTTAATTGTTAGACTCGAGGGTTCGATTGCCAGGCTGCGAGATGTTTATTTTTGCTTTAAACAAAAATAGTTACTGTAATTCCATGCTTTTTATAGTTTTTTTAATTTCGAAAAGCAACAAAATTATTGGAAGCGGATCTAAAAAACCTCAATCCTCGATTTTTTTTCTTCGTTTCTGTTGCCCTCAGACTCATGTTTAATTCATATAAAATCTTCCTGAATCACCGAAAAATATTGATCATTTTCCACTCCATTTCGCTTTTTATTTTTCTATTTATTTCTCGCATTTCAAACAATATTTTCTCGATTGGCATAGTGATGTCCTCACTTTTTGTGTCCTCCGTTTTGTTTGTTTTCTTTGATGACATTTTTCGGGTTTATTTATTTGCTTGTCTCTCTCTGTCTCTCTCTCTCGCCAAATTCCTCAACACCTCTTATCTTATTGCGTGCAAATTCTATGGTTTCGCCTTATCGAATGAGCCTAGTCGAAAAAAATGCTGGCGAAGCATAGGCCGGAATGGCTTTTTGAACTTTTTTTTTCCGGGGAAATGTTTACGCTGCCGATGAATCTCTGCTAGTCTGTGAAAACAAAAACACTTTTCGAAACCGGATATGCTTATTTTTCTACAAATATTTCTATATTCTTCATTATATCCTCGAAAACGCACCTAGTTTTTCATTGTTATAAAATTGGAAAATTGTTGTTTTTCGGATTTTATTGCTCTTCATCCAAAAAACAGTTCTGCTGAATTGATTATCATGATAAGAACTTTCAAACAGCCACTAACTTTTGCCCTTGTTGGTTCCGGGGAATTTGGATAGACGGAACAGAGCATTTTTTGCCAGTGTTTTTGCCGATTCCGAACCCGCTTATCAAACCTATAGCTAGAAACCATGACAAACATTTTTTTAGCGGACAAACAATTTAGTGTCCCAGGTTGGCCAATTTTGCTAATGTATGAATTAAGTAGACGTACCAATTAAGAACGTTTTCAACACTTGAAAATTCGCGTTTGAAAACTGTAATTTGAAAATCTTGTATGCTTTTCGCAAAATTTTTGAGAGGATTTAAGGTTGGAATTTTGGCCATTTTAGCGGAAAAATAGTCACAACTTTTCAATCAGAATGGTTTAGTATTTTTAAAACTGAATGCGGAATCAGCAATAGAGAGGACCACCGTAAGCTAAAAAATTTCTGAGCGCTTAAAGGGATTCTGAAGGCTAGATAAATTGGCGCAAAGCCGGATTTAGGCGTCGAATTTGCATAAATTGTCTTGCTCCCTCTGGCCTCCGCGGGCTCTCTCCGACTCCCTTTCGCTTTGGCCAGATTCTTTCCGGGCTTGACCTAGTAGAGCCAAGGCTTGCCTACTAAATATCACCAATTACCTAGGCACTTGCGGTAGTCTTCCTTTGGCCACGATAAGACCTTGCCCGTCCCTTTAAAAACGTACTTTCCATACCCAAATACCCTATAATACCACCGAATTGTGGTCAGTTAAAAGCGTTCCCCTCCCGACGCGTCGGCATTCGGGAGCCCTTGACCGTCCCCACCTCTGGTTCCCAGGGCCATTCACCTCGTATTGTCAGGGATTATGGGCCGAAAGGGGGGGTAGGACGTTGTTTGGAGGGTTCGTAGCCGGCCCCCGATATATTCCACTATGCTCCATTGCCCCTCCCACTGACGCGTTCAGGAGGGGAGGGAAAGCCTCCTACTGGGACCTCCCCCCAAAAATGCCAATCGATGCCTGGGGGGCAGCTTAGGGGCCCAGTGGCCCAGAGGGCCCACCATGAAGCCGCGGACAATGGGCAGCCCGCCAATTCTCGTCCATAGAAGGGAAGCGAGAGAGAGAGGAGAGAGAGAGAGAGAGAGAGAGAGAGAGAGAGAGAGAGGGAGAGAGAGTGCCCCCAGTGGGCCCTGCCCTCCCCGCGACCTACCCCCAAACCAACAACCTTCCCCCATTCTGGCCCATAGCCCGGCCCCCACCCCCTTAAGGCCCACCCACCCCTTAGGGCCAACCATCTGCTTCGCCCACAATTCCCTCATTCAGCTAATCAATTATTCTGGCTAGAGAATTTGGGTTTAAAGGGGGTGAGACAGCAAATTTTTGATAGGCGATTTTGGTCTAAGTTTAATTTAAGCTGGATTTTTTTGGGTCCCGGAATCTTTAAAACCAGTATGATAAACTCAGAACGCTTTTCTAAATATTCCTGCCCTTAAGGGATTTTAACAGCCATATGCTAATTTTTATGGTTTTTTGGCTTCCGAGTACCGTTAAAAAATTCCGGCGACTTTTAGGGATTTTTCAAAAATATTGGCGAAAACGTTAGTTTCTTTTTTGTTACTTTGCCTATTTTTGCAGGTTTTCGAGCGGTTTAGCTACATTTTAGTGGTTATTTTTGGCCTCTCCGCCCCTTTAAAACGAGGGTTTTGACGATTAAGGGATGATCTACAGGGTGTGGTGCCTTCCAAGTCACTTTAAAAAATTTTTCTAGTAAGCTAAAGTTATTTTTAGAAAATTTCTGACTTCCCGACACCTTTAAAAATTTTTTTGATCAAAATATGTCGGTTTTTAAGAGGATTTTGCACCCGGTAGCTTTAAAACTATTTCTAAAACACATTTTATCGGTTTTCAAGGAATTGTGACTTTCCCCGTCCTCTTAAGAGGCATTTTTACATTTCGACAACCTGAATCTATAAAGCATTTTGACTTGCCAGTTCCTTTAAAGCTCTTTTCGAGCTCAAAGGTTGGAAGAAATTTTTGACCTTCCCCTTTCCTTGAAAAGTCCGGCTCTGACGCGAATCGCTAGTACAAGACTATTCCAACGTTTTTATTGGGCCCCAATCGGGCCATATTCGTTGTGGGCCCTTTCTAGGCCCCGTCCCCCGTGCTCTCGGTTGCATTTGCAATGTGGTCCTCGCGGAGGGGGGGCAAAAAACTGGTTTTTCCGTTGGCCCTGAGCCCCGCCGGGTTTTTTACTGCCACCCGGGCCACTCACCGAAAACAATCTTTTTTTTTGGTGGGCCCTTGGCCTAACAAAAGCCACGAAAAATCGCTTTATTTGCGGGTGGAAATCGGGGATATTTTGGCGGGTTTTCCACGCGCGGGTGATTCGATTACGACAGGTAATTAGTGGGTGGAGAGGGGGAGGGGGCGGGGCTTATTTTGGGGAGGGAGCAGAACGTTTTCAAGGGCAGCTTAGGCAACAGGCTTTTTGAAGGTTAAAGTACTTTTTTGAGCAGGTTTACTAAAACCGAATTTCCATACATTTTGAAACAATATTTTTTTTGTAGGTTTTTTAGGTTTTTTTTACGTTTTTAGGTTATTAGAATTGATCGAATCATCTGGCAGCTTAGGACTGTTTTGTAAATGTGGATATTGATGTTTTAAAAGAACGCAATTGTAAGCAACAATTCGAATATCTAGATAAATCGTTTTCAGCTGCTATTTTAACCTTTAAATAAATCCCTTAAGCCGCGATTTTAGACTTTAAATAGATCTTTTTGAAGCCGCAATTTGGCTCTTGAAATAAACCATGTTTAAACCGCAATTTGAATTGTTGAATAAAGCTAATTAAGCAGCAATTTGAGCCTTTATATAAATCGATTTAAACCACGATTATCATCTTCAAATAAAGCTTTCAAAGGTGACTTTATAACATCTAGTTCAAAATACATTTTTGCGGCGATTTTCCTAGATTTTCAACTTCAAATGTATTTTAATGCTACGATATTTTTATAGCTTTAACAACAAAAGTGTCTAATATCTTTATCTTTTAGGCAAAAAGCAAAAATAATCGATGTCAATAATTCAACGCCCTAACCTGCCACCCCGATTCATGTCAACCACTCGTTTTCCGGGTGGCGGGCGTTTTTTGGTGTCTCCTGTACCGCCCCGGCTGCGTACACTCTGTGACATTTTTTGGGGTTTTTTTTGCGGGCCAACGTATAATCTGTGGATGGCATGAAGGGCTTGAAACCCAGTGCCTATCCCCCGTTTCTCTGTTGATTTTCCGAAACCATCCAATCCCCGTTTCGACATGACTTTCTTTCCGAAACCATACTCTGTTCCCCTAGGTGCAACCCGTTAATTGGATTTGCGCGTTGTTCGGCTCGGGATTTGCTTTCCATTTGTTTGCTAGCAACCCCAGGGAAAAGGTGGGCTAGCAGAGATTCTTTGAGGAATTGGGAGAGGGCAGGCTAGCAGAGATTCTTTGAGGAATTGGGAGAGGGCAGGCTAGCAGAGATTCTTTGAGAAATTGGGAGAGGGCAGGCTAGCAGAGATTCTTTGAGAAATTGGGAGAAGGCAGGCTAGCAGAGATTCTTTGAGAAATTGGGAGAGGGCAGGCTAGCAGAGATTCTTTGAGAAATTGGGAGAGGGCAGGCTAGCAGAGATTCTTTGCGAAACCCCTGTTTGTTTCTAGCCTTGCCAATTTGCCGGCCGGGTCCCCCAAGTAAATGGAACGGGTGTTAGCTTTGTGGTTGCGGGAGAGAGAGAGAGAGAGAGAGAGAGCCATTCGAGTTGTGTGTTCCTCTTGCCGGGGGATGAGGAGGAGAAGGAAGAGGAGAACCGGGGAAGGGTGTATGTTTGTATGTGTGTGCGTATGGCCCAACCCCTTTAACCCTTCAGCCCCCTCTGGCCATCGATCCGGTCGTGCCAAAGTGCCCCCCCGCACTCTCTCTGTCTCTCTCGCTCTCTAGCCCCTCCCCCCTCTTCTCGCTGCCATACACACTCCATTCGACCCCTCTGCCCCAAACCCCCAGGGCGGCGTCGCGCACATTGTAAACACGCGTAAACATTTTTGGCAACGAGCCCCGATTCCTGCTATAGCTGACGTATTTTGACATTTTTCTAGTTTGCGACAGAATTTGGGATTTTTTGGAGCTATTTCGGCTTTTTTACGACAGATTTGTTGGCATAAACTTGGCGATTCGCTTCGCACAATCGATTACGGCATTTAATTAGTACATCGAAGCAGATGTAAACATTAAGACGTAAGAAAGTTCCGGCTAGCTTTGTTCTCTACTCATTTAGCTTACGACTTTAGCGGCTTTTTTTGGGCTTTTAAGAAGGTTTTTAGTCATGGACGCTGATTTGGCTCAGTTTAATAGATTACGACATCTAATAAAGCCGAGAATTCCGAGAGCTTGATTATTTTAATAATTTTAATGAACGTATCCGCATCTTTGAAATTTTCAGGCCGTTTTGCAAATAGACTTTTCCTTTTTCGGGCGAAAACGCGTGGCGTTAGCTAACCAGTTACGTCATCTAAATAGTGTATCTTTTTATAGCTACGCCAAGCTACGTTGCTTTATTTTACGGACCGTTTTTGTATTTCTAAATATTCTTTTAAAGCAATGGCTCAGGCTTTTTGCTATTTTTGAGGAATTTCACCGATTTAGACGCAAGGGAGAGCATTTTAGGCGTAGTTTCGAGTTGAGCTAATTACTTTACTAGCTTTAGAATTTTTTCAATGCTTTTTAAAAGTTTTTAGTGATTTGACAACGTAGTTTAAGATTGAATAAATTTATACATCGCATTTTAAAGTTTTTCCATCACCGTGTTGAACTGAATAGGTCTCGGTTTGTTTCCTAAAACCCGCCCCACCCTAGCTGAGCAGCGCCCCTCAGGTTACGGCCACTTTTTACCGTTTTCTCGTGGTTTTCAGGGCCAACCAAGCCACCGGGGCCGCGCAGAAAATTGGGTGCAATTTCGTGGGGTGCCCAGGTGGGGGGCCGCGCGGAAAATTATGGGCCATATGGAAATATGGAAACTGCGCGGTCAGCCAAGATTTAGGGCCCTACTACGGCTATTTGGGTAGTAACTGTTCGATTCGATTGCGAAACCTTCCAGCTTCCGGTTGACCTCTGCTTTACGTCGCTAGTAGTGGAGCGGAATTGCGGGAAAATCGGAATATTGCGTTTTTTATTGGTGAAAACTGGCCGTAATTTGGTTATTTTGCGGAATTTCCTTTTTTTTATATCCTTTTTAATAGCGGGCGTGCCGAAAATACAAATATTCATTTTCCCAGCGAGAAATTCAAACGTAATTTGGCGTCGCATAACGTAACCTCTATTCAAATACGAGCCAATTTTTGGTTTCCGGACTTTTACCCGTAATTACGTCATTTTTTATGATCCGGAATTTGGCTGTTAGCGGATTTCTGTTTTTTTTCTAACCTTTTCAAGCATACTTTCGACATTTTTGGAGTGCGGCTGAATCAGCGCCCAATTTCCCTCACCCGGGCTGTTAGTCACTTTTCGCGTCGGCGGCGTGGCGCCACCGCCGCAAAAAAAACAATTTCTTCTGCAACGGAAGCATTTTTGGGTGGCGCGTCGGAACGGTGAAAAGCGCTTTTAATATTCATAACAAAATAGGATTTTTGGCAGTTTTTCCATACTTAAAAAATACGAGAGATCGAGAGAGAGACCGAGAGAGAGAGAGAGAAAGAGAGAGCGAGAGAGAAAGAGGGAGAGAGAGAGAGAGCGAGAGAGAAAGAGGGAGAGAGTGAGAGAAAGAGCAAGGAAAGCTATCTAAGAAGTTCGGAACAAAATTGTAACTGGCTGTAAGCTAATTTGTCAAAAGTCGACACGTTCGGATCTAGGCGAAGTGCCAAACTTGGAAAACGTCGAATTCTTGCCTTTCTCGCCCCTTTAATCCAGTTTTTCCTATTTTTCAATCCAAAAACCCCCGGGCCAATTTTCCACGCCGTCTGCATGCGTTACTAGTACGATTTCCCCTGCAATAAACGCCTCTAAAACCCGATCGAGCCGAAAAACAGGTCCAAAATCGCCCGGTCCCGCATAGTCGGGATTAGCCATTTGCGAGTTGCGAGTAGAGAAAAAGGGGAGATGGCTGTGGGTGATGTGTTTGCTGTGGGGATCTATCCCTCCCCCCTCAACCACACAAACCTCCCCCTCAACACTTTTCCTCAATTTTTTCGTCCAAAAACTCGATCCTCGATCGGCCGGGGGAACAGGCTGTTCCATGTTTTGCATCGTGATTTATTGGACTTTCAGTTAGTTTTGCTTGATTTTTTGTGGATTTGGGAGAGCTAGCAGAGATTCTTTGAGGAATTCGAGTGGGTGGGCTAGCAAAGATTCTTAGGTTCCGTACGTTTTCGGAATTTTTTTCTGACCTGGTCTACGACTGAAAACTTGCTTTTTAACTTTTTATCTTTCTTGCTCGCTCTCTCGCTCTCTCTCTCTCTCTCTCTCTCTTGCTCTCACTTTCTCTCTCTCTCCCGCCTGTTTTTACACTCCTCGAATTTTGCGATTGAAATGCTTCTTCATTTTTTGAGAATTTATAAATGCCTTCCCGACCCATTTAAACTCTTCATTTCCAGGGGAGGATGTCAGACGGTGCGGCGGCGGCCGCGGCCGCCCCAGCAGATGATCAACAGCCGCAAAAGGTACGGAAAGTTGTTAAAAAATAAAATTAAAAAATTACGGTATTACCCTTGTCAGTTAGCACTTATCCGCTCCCTTTAATGCGCAAATCGTTCAAAAATGCGCGTGATTTGACGATAGAATAGATTACCGAATTGATCCGTACACGCCGTGTAATCCGGGTTCCTAAAAGTCATCGTAAAGTCAAGATTTAGCATCCGGAAAATTGCCCTCCTCAAACGTCTGTAATGTGATCGATGACAATTTTATGCGCCTTCCCCCTCCTTCTCGGCCTTAAAGGGATCGTATTACCAGGGGGAGGGGAGTTCCAGCCACCCGGGGGTCCTCCTCATCTTCTCGGCTATCATCTGAGATGGGGCTGGGGCTTCTGTTTGCCCCGGTGGTATGGTGCTGGAATCCCCGAAACGCACTGACAAACAGACAACACGCACAAACAGAGAAAGAGGGAGAGAGAGCGAGAGAGAGAGAGAGAGAGAGACGGACATTGATAGCCAAGTCGCTCTGCTTCTCTCACTTCTCATCTCTCTTTCTCTCTCTCTCTCTCTCTCTCTCTCTCTCTCAAGCGAACTACTTGAAATCCGACCCCACGACGTCGTCCTGGCACGCGCGCCCTAAAAAATGGCAAAACTACCGTAGCACTCCAGGAGTCCAGAAACACGCATTAAAAAGAGAGCGAAAATCCATAGAAAAATCCAGAACCTTGACTGGCCAGCCCCTTTAATGCATTTTTTCCAGAACGAAGGCTCAGCCGCATTCCTGCGAGCAGCCCGTGCCGGAAACCTGGAGAAAGTCCTCGAGCTGCTCCGCGCCGGCACCGACATCGACACGTGCAACACCAACGGGCTGAACGCGCTCCACTTGGCCAGCAAGGAAGGACATCAAGAAGTCGTCAGGGAGCTGTTGAAGCGGAAGGCCACGGTTGATGCCGCCACAAGGGTGCGTTTTTCCGAAGGATTGGAGTTCGGAGCTGGGAGCAGGGAGCTAAGACAAGAGCTAAGCCTAAGCCTAAGCCTATGCATAAGCCCAAGTCTCAGCATAAGCCTACGACAAAGCCTGAGCCGAAGTCCAAGCAAAAGCCTAAGCCCGGCTCCAAAGTTCTTGCTCCCGATTTAGCTGGATTTAGCTCCTAGCTCCTATATATTTTTTTCTTATTTCAGAAAGGCAACACAGCCCTCCATATTGCCTCCCTGGCCGGCCAATCCCTGATCGTGACGATCCTCGTCGAGAATGGGGCCAACGTCAACGTGCAGAGCCTGAACGGCTTCACCCCGCTCTACATGGCCGCCCAGGAAAACCACGAGGATGTGGGTTTTTGGAATTTTTTAAAGATAATTGACCTCTAGCTTTATCCATTCATCATCCCCGTTTTTTCAGGTGGTCCGCTACCTGCTCGGCCACGGCGCCAATCAGGCCCTGTCGACGGAAGTGAGTTTTGATGATTTTTTCGGGTATTTCCGGATTTAAAGCGACTCAGAAGTCAAATTCCGACCCGGACTAGGCCTAGGCAAATGTGCATGAGTTTTACAGGGGCAGATTACCCTAAATTAGCCCAATTTTGGATGGGTTCACCCTCGCCAGATCCTTTAAAATAATTGTTTTTTGATCTTATCGTCCTAAAGGGGCTGGGAAGGCAAATTTCAAGCCTGTATAGGTCTAGACAAACCCGCTTTGAGCTTTCCACGGGCTAAATAAAGGCAATTATGTCAAAAATCGAATGGATTTCCGACTTGCCAAACCCTGTAAAATAGTAATTTTTCGATTTTCGGCTTCTAAATGCTAATTTTTCAACTTGGCATGGCTAAACACCGCCTCCAATTTGCTGCGCTTTTCGACATTGTGCATCCACCAGGGCGGTGTGTAGATCCTCTGGGGGATTCTCCTTGGAAGCCGAAGGGGGGACTACAGCTCGAGGACGACGATGTATATCCCAAGGCCGGCTGGCTTCAAGCCGAGGGACCCTAAAAGCGGCCGCCAGGGATTTGGTCGTGGGCCCTCTCGGCGTCTTCCCGGGGGTTTGGGCCATTTTTCGTTGGGACCCGGCGGCAGCAGCAGCTTCCCCAGTCAAAGCCCCCAAGGGCCCAGGGCCAGGGCCAGGGCTAGTGGCCCTAAAAAGCACTTCCTGGGATGGGGTGGGGCCGGAATTTGTCGATAAGAGGAAAGTGGAAAATAAAGAAATTAAATCGAGAAAAAGAAAGGGAAAAGCTTGACCTGCTTCAAAGCCTTGCCTTGCCGACCCGTAACACCAACGATTTCAGGACGGTTTCACTCCACTGGCCGTCGCCCTGCAGCAGGGTCACGACAAGGTCGTCGCCATCCTCCTGGAGAACGAGAAGAGCGGCAAGGTGCGACTCCCAGCCCTCCACATCGCCGCCAAGAAGAACGACACCAAGGCGGCCACCCTGTTGCTCCAGGTTTGTCGATTTCGGCGTTTTTGGGGCAGCTTTTACCTTTGCTGCCTTGAACCCCTTGAACACGACGTTTTTCAGAATGAAACGAACGCCGACGTGACCTCAAATCCGGCTTCACCCCCCCTCCACATTGCCGCCCACTATGGCAACGAGGAGGTGGCCCAGCTCCTCATCGAGAAGGGCGCCAACCCCAACTACCAGGCCAGGCATAACATCAGGTGAGCGCGAGCATCTGCGGGTCGTGACGCGGGACAGTGAACATCTACTGAGCACCGTGGAGTTTAATAGATAGTTTCAAAGTCGTGAAAACTCCTTGAACTCGTTGGACTCGTCGAATACGCTGAACTGCCCGAAAAAAGCTGCAAAACGAATAGCAAATTTTCAAAAATTGACAGGATTTAATTTATATTTTTACACTTAAAATTTTGCATTTTTCGGTGCTTGAACATTTTTTATTAACGTTTTTATTGGCATAACTCGTATTTCCGCAGAATTTCTGGTCCCTAATTCTCCTAATTAATCGAATTCCCCCAAATCCGACCTTTCCATTGATATTTCGGGCAATCCTATTGACGCCCCAGAGAACAAGGCCCCCCAGCGTGTATAATTGCCTTATCTTCACCCCATCTGGGCCCCCATCTTGCACGGGGCCCCCGCAGACGCTAAGGCCCGCTGCTGGAAGTGGGGCCCAAAAAGGACCCAAAAGGGGGGATCCGCCTCAAAAGTCCAATCAAACGGGGATGTAAGATGCTAGAGTCGCACCCGCGGGGCGCCGTTTAGAATTCAAATGGGCCCCTAGTCGAGGGCAGAGGGCACTATAGGTCATCGATTTGGGCCCTAAGATGGGTCCTAAGGCAAGAGAGAGGATTGGGAAGCTCTACTTGAGGGTAGAAGTGCTAAAAAATGAGTGTTAATGGAAAAACAGGAGCTTTGGCAACAAAATAAAACGATCTCGAGCAGTTCAAGCCCTTGGGAACAGGATTTGGTGAAATTCTACGCAAAATGGGCGCCAACTCAAGGAATAGATCCTGGAAGCTCAAAGTTTGCCTTGGTAGGAGCGTGAGTTGAGACGTACGAGTAGTCCCCGCAAAAGCATGAGTCGCAGAAACGCGTTGTAGACCCGTAGAAGCTCCTGAGATCTTTCAAACTTTCAAATATCCGCACAATCTCAAGCAGTACACAAAAATTCTGCCAGTTGAAGCAGTGCAACCCTAGCTGCACAAGCTCGAGACGTACCACACGATTAGCACAAGAGCGGCAGTCCCTGTGGCCAGGTTTTGCGCGGAGTTCGACGCGTATTTCCTAAAAACTTCGGGTTCTATCGGTTGATCGAACGGGGAACACGAGTTCAAGGAGTACAATTACGTCTCAATACGCTCAACCTCCCATTAATGCCCAAATTCTAGCCCCCTCCACGTGGCCACGAAGTGGGGACGCGTCAACATGGTCACCCTACTCCTCAAGCACGGAGCCATCATCGGTAGGTTTTTTCTAAAAAGCGAGTGAACGCGTAGCGGATGCGTTGCGCTGACTGCGAGGAGGTCAGCAACACTCCGTAACGCGTAGTTGATCTATCAACAGGATGAAAAACCATTTATCAACGAGAATTTTAGACAGCCGTACCCGAGATCTGCTGACACCCCTCCACTGTGCCGCCAGATCCGGTCACGATCCTGTTGTTGATCTTCTGATGGAGAAAGGAGCACCAATCTCGGCAAAAACTAAGGTAAACAATATCTAACTCTCTCTCTCTCTCCCCCATCTCTCTCTCATTATCTATCTCTCACTCTCTATCTCTCTCTCTATCTCTCTCGCGCGCTCTCTCTCCCTCAAAAGCCACAGCCCTGCTTTTTCCAGTCCCTTTAAACCCCCTAACTTTCAGAACGGACTGGCCCCACTCCACATGGCCGCCCAAGGAGATCATGTCGACTCAGCTCGTATCCTCCTCTACCACCGTGCCCCCGTCGATGATGTGACGGTCGACTATCTGACCCCACTTCACGTCGCTGCTCATTGTGGTCATGTCCGTGTTGCAAAACTCCTCCTCGACCGCAGCGCCGACCCCAACGCCCGCGCCCTCAACGGCTTCACGCCCCTCCACATCGCGTGCAAGAAGAACAGGATTAAGGTGAGTGATTGGGGGAATTTGGGAAGAAGTTCGAGCAGTACGGCCTAAATTAGCGCATAGTCTAACAATTACGGCTTCAAGTAGGATAGTCCGAGGGGTAAATTGGCACATGCTCGAGCAGTACAACCTAAATTAGCACGGGTTGGCGCTCACTCTCATTGTCGGTACGGGCTCAATAAGCGCAACTTCGAGCAGTACGCCCTAAATTAGCACTAGTTGGAGAAGTATTGTTTTAATTACTGCAAGTTCGAGCAGTACAATGTCGAAAACATTAGACTAGCAGTAGCTGTTCACTATACCTATAACTAATATTCGTTACTCTTCCAGGTCGTTGAGCTGCTACTGCGGTATCAGGCTTCCATCGAGGCACAGACAGAATCCGGACTCTCTCCCCTGCACGTCGCCGCCTTCATGGGCGCCATCAACATCGTCATCTACTTGTTGCAGCAGGTCTGCAAACCTCTCTCTCTCTCTCTCTCTCTCTCTCTCTCTCTCTCTCTCTCTCTCACTCTCTCTCACTCTAACCCCTCTCTTTCAGGGAGCAAACCCCGACGTTGCCACGGTGCGAGGTGAGACTCCACTCCACCTCGCCGCCCGTGCCAACCAGACCGACATCGTCCGTGTACTGCTCCGCCATGGCGCCAAGGTATCATAGCTGGCTCATGCTCTCATGCTCATCTTCCCTAGGTCGACGCCCAAGCCCGCGAGCTCCAAACACCCCTCCACATCGCCTCCCGGCTCGGCAACACCGACATTGTTGTTCTTCTACTCCAAGCCGGCGCTAACCCAGATGCAGCGACAAGAGATCAATACACCCCACTGCACATTGCTGCCAAGGAGGGCCAAGAGGAGGTGGCAGCCATCCTGCTCGACCACCAGGCCAACCCGAAGCTGTTGACCAAGAAGGGTTTCACCCCGCTGCACTTGGCCAGCAAGTACGGCAACGACAAGGTGGCCAAGCTGCTGTTGGAGCGTGGCACCCCTGTTGATATCGAGGGCAAGAACCAGGTAATTTTACGGTATCTTTGGCATTATCGGGGGGGGGGCTGAATTTCTTCTAGAAGTCCAGAAATAGAAATAAAGGAATTGCTATTCATACAAATTCCAACGTTCAGGTGACCCCGCTGCACGTGGCCGCCCACTACAACAACGACAAGGTGGCGCTGCTCCTCCTTGAACATGGCGCCTCGGCCACGGCAGCGGCAAAGAACGGCTACACCCCACTACACATTGCCGCCAAGAAGAACCAGATGGAGATTGCCGGAACGCTGCTCCACTATAAGGCAGACCCGAATGCCGTGTCTCGAGCCGGCTTCACGCCTCTTCATCTCTCCGCCCAGGAAGGGTTCCGCGACATGGCCGCCCTACTCATTGAGAATGGGGCCCAGGTCGCCGCCAAGGCCAACAACGGACTCACCGCCATGCATCTGTGCGCACAGGAAGACCGAGTGCCGGTTGCCGAGATATTGTTCCAGGTAAAAATTTGTTTAAAAACTGGCCTAACGTTTAGTTTAATTTGATTTTAGCCCAATTTAATTTTGTCAAAATTCACGTGTTCGAAACAATTTTGCGAAATTTTACAAAACTGGAAATTGCGATTCTTCACAGGTTTTAGATGAGTGAAATTCGACACAATGCGATTTCGAAAAAATAAAATTTTGCAAAAATATTTTCGACAAAACAAAATGCTGAACAGTAAAATTTTGACAAATTGGTTTTCGGCAAAACAAAATTTCGAAAAAGCGAAATGCGGACAAAGCGATTTCGACAAAATAAAATGCCGAAAAGCAAAATTTTGAAAAAGCGAAATGTCGAAAAAATATAATTTCGAAAAAGTTGCAGTTCGACAAAATTAAATGTCGACAAAAAAGCTTCGAAAAATTGAAATTTCAACAAAAAATTCGGCAGTCCGTCCAACAGCACTAAAAAATTGTACAAATATCGAAAAATTCGAACAATAGCTTATCAATCTCATTTTCTAACGTTATTTTAGCTTTTTTATACCTTTTGCAATCACATTACATAATTTGAAGGGACAATATTTTAACAGATCAATCTAAAATTAGCAAATACCCCTAAAGCGCTTACTTTTTCCAGAACGGCGCCGACGTGAACGCGCAGACGAACGCCGGCTACACCCCTCTCCACGTCGCCTGCCACTTTGGGCAGATGAACATGGTGCGCTGGTTGGTGGAACATGGCGCCGTTGTTGATGTGACAACACGAGCCGGATACACCCCACTTCATCAAGCAGCTCAACAAGGGCACAATGCTTGTGTGCGATATTTGTTGGACCATGGAGCATCACCAAACGCGCAAACCGCCAACGGACAGACACCGCTGTCGATCGCGCAACGACTTGGTGAATTTTTGGGCAACTTTTGCAGGGAGTTCGGGTACTTACGGTAGCTGAAGGAGTAAATAGGTTTCCTATGTCTTCAACAAGTTCAATACTGCCATTTTCAGGATATGTCTCCGTCGTGGAAACCCTCAAAACCGTCACCGAGACGACCGTCATCACGGAGACGACCACCGTCACCGAGGAACGATACAGACCCCAGAATCCGGAGGCGATGAATGAGACAATGTTCTCGGAATCCGAGGAAGAAGTAGATGACCATCATGCCGCACAGCAGGCCCATGCCAAGGATTTCTCCGATCGGTTTGCCGTCGCGTTGGAGGATTCTACGGGTGTACATCTGATTCACACTGGAGAACAACCGGATCAGGTATGAGAGAGATAGAGAGAAATAGAGCGATAGAGCGAGAACGGGAGAGAGCGAGAGAGCGGTAGAGAGAGAGCGATAGGGAGAGAAAGAAAGAGAGCAAGTGAGAGCGGGAGGGTGAGAGAGGGAGAGAGAGAGAGAGCGAGAGAGAGAGAGAGAGATAAACGTCGAGTAATCCGAAGGGTTAGGTCATAGAGTGATAAGGGAATGTGCGGC
Source organism: Mesorhabditis spiculigera (assembly GCA_958295435.1). NCBI lineage: Eukaryota > Metazoa > Nematoda > Chromadorea > Rhabditida > Rhabditidae > Mesorhabditis > Mesorhabditis spiculigera. The sequence goes on along the minus strand of CATQJA010001885.1, from coordinate 46,645 downwards.
CCCTCTTTCATGCCTATGCGTCCTTTCTGAAATACATTTTTATTTTTGCGTTAGACAATAAGTATCGCTACGTTACACTACGCGACGGTACATTAAGCTATGCAACGTTAGATTGCGTCTAGATACGTGAGCCTTACCAAAAAATGGAAAAGTACGCAACAATAGGCCAAGCTTCGCTGTCTGAAGATACCTGAAGGTCGCGGTAATTTACGCATTAATACGCTACGACACCTTACCGTATGTTACGTTAGAGTACGATATGATACGCTAGTACAGTAAGATTGGATGCTTTACGTAGCTCAGCATGCTATGCTACATTACGGGGCCTTAGCTATACCTCGAAAACCCTGGTCCCAACATGTGGCCAATTTGTCACATTTTCTCCTAGTGGAAGAATTTTACCCGAACTGGTGCTCATAGGCTTTGCCAAATTTTTTAAAGAGCACTAGCATTGTAAATCAGCATTGGCAATATCGTCATTCCAGGTGCTGCTCAATCGCTCGGCCGAGCTCGAGACGACGCCCACGATGCAGAAGCAGTGGAAACCGTCGGAGGCATCGAGGGACAGCCACATCTCACAAATATCACAGGCATCCCACCCATCCGCACACGCTGTCGCCTTCAACGACAGCAACGAGTTGGAGCATCTCATTCGATCAGCACAGGTTGGTGGCATTTCGGAGGATTTGGTGTTTTAAAGGAAGCATGACAGGACAAATGAGCGAGAGTGAGAAGAGAGAGAGCGTGAGAGATCGGGAGAGAAAGCGAGAGAGAGAGAGAGAGTGTGAGAGAGAGGAAGAGAGCGAGAGAGCGAGAGAGAGAGAGAGAGAGCGCGCTAGAGAGAGGCGGAGTGAGAGAAATAGAACTTCATGCTCCCTTTAAATACACAATTACACAATTTCAATCACCCCACACACAGCAGCCATAGAATAGCCAGCAGCCCGCCTCGCATAGCTCTAGGAAGGTCCACGCACTATCGACAATTTGCCACCCCGAAAATATATCTTTTGCTTGGCCTAATAAATCGAAAACATAAAAATGCACAGGATAACGCAAAAAAAATTAAAAATCAAGGCTAAAGCATGGCGCACCGTTTTTTCCTACCGTATCTGCCCGCTAAAATCCAATATTTCAGTCTCAACCCGTCACCCTTGCCGCCCACGATCGCGGCTTCATGGATGTGTCGGCGGACAATGCGCCGCTCACGCAACCGCTTACGCAACCCAAGTAAGTGGCGCACAAAGGGCAACCCGAATTCTTTAGCTGTTAAAGGAGCGCTGAAGTGAAATTCTCCCTGATTCTGGATTCTAAAAAGTGTTTTTTTTCTCGCTTCAATGCTCCTTTAAAACCAAACCCCACTCGGGTCAGAGTAACGTTAAAAAATTCCTCTATATTCCACCCATAACCCATCCATTTTCTAGCAAACTGTGCTACAAGAGGTGAGCGTTCGGAGGTGTAGTCTGTCGTACAAAAATTTCCCAGTGTTGTGGTGTATCGTTATTTTGAGACCATTTCCTAAGGTACGGGAGATGGGGCACACAATGGCGGTATAATTTGCATATCTTGCCGGTCCGCTAAAAATCTGAGCCGAGACCGCCAAAATCTGCTCCATCTACCCGTCCCAAGCCCCCTTTATTCCGCCTGAGTTGAACATGGGATTGGAGCGCGAGAGAGAGAGAGGGGGAGAGAGAGAGAAAGAGAGAGAGAACGACCTTGAGTCCGATATCTATATCTCGCCGCTCAGCAACTCGTGCCCTCGGGCTAAATACCCGGCGCCGACGTCCCATTTGTCGTATCGTGAGCATCACATCGGGTCGGGAAATTGGGAATTAACACTTTAGTGCTCCTTTAAAAGCCATAGAACGATGCTGACCCCCTGAAACCCGTGGATTTAGTCTTCAATAGCCCTTTAAAATCAAGCCCCCGTTCCGCGTCGCAACTCTGTACGTACGCTCGTCAAGCGAACACACACACACACCTGCCACTCCAGAAAGATGTCAAGCCAGCGGCTAAACGAGCGATCCGATTTCTTGGTGAGGGGCCCAAGACCGGGGTGCAACATGTGGGCCCTCTCCTTCGGCCCTTGGGCCCCTGGGCCCGGGTTTACAATCCAGATGTAAACGCTGAGATCCTAGAGGGAGATCTGGGGAGGGCGACAATTTCTGGAAGCGGGGGGAAACGATTATTTTGGAGAGATAGAGAGAGAGTGAGAGAGAGAGTGAGGGAGAGAGAGCGAGAGAGAGATGCCCAATTTTTGGGGCGGAGATCGAGCGCGGACATCCATTCCCCCATTCACACCCCCTCCCTCCCCCCCGCCAGGAGCATGAGAAGGAGCTGCCCCTCTAATTGACCCCAGGCACACACATATATTCTGTTTGTCTGAGTCTCTGCGTCTCTGCGTCTCTCCTCACCCCCCTTCCCCCCATTTCTACGACCCATTAGACGAACGAAGAAGCTGGCAGCATCCGAAGGGCGAAACTTCTAGCTTTCTAGCTGCTGGAATTTCTAGAATTTCCTAAAAACGACCTTAATTCCTCTCTACAGTATTTTTATTTTTATACTAATTCCGTTATTGTTTTATTTGGGAAACGACAAGGTCAAAAGTGTCAAATTTCCCTTGCTATATTTTTTACGAACGAACCGGCGGACCGGAGCGTTTCGGAATTTTGAGAATCCATCCAAGAAAATCCTCTAGACTATAAACCCCAAAACTTATAAATTCCGCTCCCATACCACTTACGAGCGAGCGGAACGTTCGGAGCTATTCGGAATATTCTCTACACCCCTCTAAAATCCCTGGATTTTCCAGTAGAATACTACGAACGACTGAGAAACTAAAAATAATCGAAAAATATGGTCCTGCAAAAGAAGTGAGTGGCTGCGAAAAAAATCGATAAATCGAAAGCAAATTATTAGGATAAAATAGTTTTTTGTTGCTGTCATTTCCTTTCCCTTAAAAGTTCTATATTAGTTGTACCTTAGCGTACCCCTATCGTACTTCGGTTTTCTGTCCCTTTAAAGGGGCCGGCAAGGCATAATTATGGATTTTTTGGCTATGGATTTTCTACATATATTTTTTACTTAATTGGCCAGCAAGAATGGGGCTTAATCGATTACGCAATGAAAAGGCGGCTTCAAGGCGCTGAAAAACCAATAGAATAGCCACAAATAAAAATCCATCACTTTGCCTTGCCGGTTCCTTTAAAGGGAGCACAAAATTTCCCCAGCAAAAATTTCCTCGCGTGTAATCCGTTGTGGGTCTATCCACCGTATTAAAATAAATTTTTATGTGGATTAATGTATATTTTCAGCTTCCTGATCTCGTTTGTGGTTGATGCGCGCGGAGGCGCCATGCGCGGATGCCGCCACTCGGGCGTGCGGCTTATCGTTCCGCCCCGGAAGGCCGGCCAGCCGATTCGAGTCACATGCCGATACTTGAGAAAGGTAATTAGTTTAATTTACTACATTAGTTTTATACTATTAAATAAAAATTTTTGGTCCATTCCGAGCTCCTGGCCGATTGGAAAAGCTCTAGCCTATTAGGAAAACGCTCTGGGTTCGCTCCCCGCCGACGAAAACTTTTTGGTTTTTGGCCAAAAGCCCAAGTCGTAAAATTTCAAATCCGGGCCAATTTTTGTTAAACTCTAACCCCCCCCCCCCAGAAAATAGTCCGCGCGCAAAATTCGAGAATTGGCTAAATTTGAGCTCGTGCCGGATTGGTAACGCTTTAGCCTCCCAGGAAAGCAATCCGGGTTCGATCCCCGCGGCGTAAAGCTTTTTGTTTTTTGCCCAGAGGCTAGCGGTAGGAACTACAGAGCTTCCCAAAGTCTTTCCCCCCGGAACGGCACTCGTTTTCTGGCCCGAACAGCTCCATAAATATCGAATGACATGGGGGATGTTGCGCCTCGGCGTCTCTGACCCCATTTTTGAGCACCCATCCATCGCTTGGAAATTGTCGAACATGGCCGGGATGACACGCCGGGGGATAAGCGTTATCAATCTAAAAAATCTCGAAAATAGGGATAGAGACCGGAAACGGGGTGGGGCAACGTTTTCGGGAAGTTCAGGAAGGAAAATGGCTAGAGAATAGTGTAAAAAATTTCCAAAACATCACCACCAGTTTTTTTTACTTTTTTCCACTTTTTCTACAAGTTCAGTGCTTCGAAACCAAGCTTAATAAGCCAGAATGATGACGAAATTTTAATCTAGAGTTCATCTACAATTTCCTCCAGTTTTCCGGGTGTAGAGGTCAAGGAGTTGCGCAAAAAGTATCAGGCCAACGTTTCTGGCAGGTTCAGTAACAGCAATCGGGGAAAACAATTAACACGAGAACCCGCTCACGTAAAGATAGCACCACGTTTTCAACAAGTTCAGCAGTACTTGGACTAGGAAAATACCATAAATATCCCCCGACAACGTTCATCTACAACATTCCGAATTTTCAGGACAAACTCGCCCACCCGCCACCATTGAGCGAGGGCGAAGAGCTGGCCAGCCGAATCCTAGAGATGGCCCCCGCCGGCGCGAAGTTCCTCGGCCCGGTCATCCTGGAGGTCCCGCACTTTGCATCGCTACGAGAACGAGAGCGTGAGATTGTCATCCTCCGCTCCGACGATGGTCAGCACTGGAAGGAGCACCAGCTGGAAGCGACAGAAGATGCTGTCCAAGAAGTTCTCAACGAGTCTTTTGCCGCTGAGGAGCTATCGGCGCTTGACGATCTGAACACGCCGAGAATTACGCGGATCTTGACCAACGATTTCCCGATGTACTTCGCCGTCGTGACGAGGGTTCGTCAAGAGGTGCATTGCGTTGGGCCTGAGGGAGGTGTCATCATGTCGACTGTCGTCCCAAGGGTGCAGGCCATCTTCCCGGATGGGTCGTTGACCAAGACGATCAAGGTTTCGCTACAGGTAAGGAAGGGCGGTCATGTTCAAGCAGTAAAATGGTTTTTGAAAGCAGTAGGCTAGGCAAAGTCTATCTACGACATCTTCGACAGGTTCAGAAAATTTCGAGCTGTTGCACTGTACATCTTCTTTGAACCTGTTGAACCTGTCGTCGTTGATCTCTGATCGGTCTGACAATTATACTGCTAGCCCTCTAAGGTTTTCATGCCCGAATCTGAATTCCCTGAACGTGTTGTACAACTCGAATCCGTCCTTCCAGGCCCAGCCCGTCCCGCAGGAGATTGTCACCCGACTCCACGGCAACCGCGTCGCCGTCTCGCCCATCGTCACCGTCGAGCCGAGGCGCAGAAAGTTCCACAAGCCCATCACCCTCTGCATCCCGCTGCCGCACAGCAACAACAAGGTCAGTCAGAGCTGACCTCCTTGGAGTTGTTGGGCCCGAGAAAATAGACGTATTTACAAAATTTTTCTCGATGTTCAATCAGTAGTTTTCAGCTGACCTCCTTGAAGTTGTCGTCTTTACACCCAAAACCATTTCAGGGAATGCTGACCCAATACTCCAGCCAACCGGGCCAAGAACCGCCCACGCTGCGGCTGTTGTGCTCGATCACCGGTGGTTCAGCGCCCGCCCAATGGGAGGACATCACCGGCACGACGCAGCTGACCTTCACCGGAGATGAGGTGTCCTTCACGACTACCGTCTCGGCGAGGTTCTGGCTGATGGATTGCCAGACACCCAGGGACGCAGCCAGGATGGCACAGGAGGTGTACAACGAGGCCATCGCGATCCCGTACATGGCGAAGTTCGCTGTGTTCGCGAGGAGAACATTCCCGGTTGAGGGGCAACTACGGTGAGTCGAAGATGTTAGCCGGATTTTGCTGATCTTTCTGTCTCTCTCTCCCTCTCTCTCTCACTCTCTCTCTCTCTCTCGCTGTCGCTCTCACGCTCTCGCTACTCCAATTTTCCAGCGTCTTCTGCATGACCGACGACAAGGAGGACAAGACGCTCGAGAAGCAAGAACACTTCAAGCTGATCGCCAAGTCGCGCGACGTCGAGGTCCTCAAGGGGAAACACCACTTCCTCGAGTTTGCCGGCAACCTGCTCCCCGTGGCGAAGAGCGGAGAACAACTCTCCCTCTACTTCCTCCCCTTCCAGGAGAACCGCCTCGCCTTCATGGTCAAGGTACGGTTGATGATCTTGGTTCTAAGAGCCCAAATTTAGACCCGTAACAAGGACGACGCGGAAGCAAGTACCGAGGGCAGAATCGCGTTTATGAAGGAGCCAAAGGTAATTTCGACATTTTCAAAATAGGCCTCAACTCCAACAAGTTCAAAAATTGTATCCTGAGAAAATTTTCACGTTCTGCATTCGAGTTTTTCCAACTAATAAGCATCAACTCCAACGTGTTCAGGTCCGCGCCGAGAATCTCCCCACCCAACAGCCCATCTGCACCCTGTCGATCTCGCTTCCCGAGTACACCGGCGAGGAGCCCACCGCCCAGCCCCGCAAGGCTGAGACGCCCTTCGACCGGAAGTACCCGGGAGCCGTAGACCGCGAGCTGCCCGACTGGGTCCACCCCAACCTCCTCAAGCAGGTCGGCGGCGATTGGCAACGACTTGGCCGAGTTCTCGACATCCCGCACCGCGATATCCAGCACATCAAGCAGAACTACCCAGGGAGGGAGTTGCGCTCAACCCTCAAGATCTGGATCCACATGAAGAAGGAGGAGGCCAACCCAGAGGCTCTTGATCAAGCATTGCGACAGATTGGACGTGACGATATCCCGCGTGGTATTGCTCATGGAGAACCGGAAGATCTGTCCACATACTCTGCGGCTAGCCCCGCAAATTCGAGATCGGACATCTACCAAAAGGTGGAGGTGCCCTCCCCGAGGAAGGAGAAGTATGAACGCCATGAAGTACACGAGGAACGGCTTGTCGCGCCCGTCGTTGCTCACTCCCAAGTCCAAGACCTGCCGGTGCACGCCGAGGTCGCCGAAGAGCGCAAGCGCAGCCCGATCAAGGAGGAGGAAGAGCATGAGCAAGAGGTAAGGACGATTTTTTTAGTGTTTTTGACTATATCTCAGCGTAGGATTGTCAGATTGGAATGATTTTTATACCATTCGGAAGGTTAGGAAACGGCGCGTCTTCTAGACGTTCAATATAAGTTTAATAGTTTTTGAGAATAGGAGTAATTTGACATTAATAATTAGTAATAATTTTTTTACGGAATCACTAAATACAAGTCCAAAACTGTTCATCTACTTGCAGATCCCGGTCTCCGAGGTGCGCACAGTTGTCCGAACCGAGCGCCATGTCCACGACACCGATGACGGCCCAGTTGTCGAGGAGCGGACCATCACGACGACGTACGAGGATGACGTCGCTGTGGCGGAGAAGCGCGAGGACAAGATCGTCGAGCTGACCGAGGAGGAACGGTAGGGAGAACAGCTACTAGAATCTGCTCCTGAACTCGCCGAAACTATCCACTATTTTCAGCCAAAAATGGGAAGAGCTGCACGCGGGCGAGCCGGGCGAGGCGTTCACCGAGAGCGCCGAGGTGTACACCCGCGAGGAGCGGATCGATGAGGAGGAGGAGCCGCTGGATGGTGAGCAGGCCAAGGAGTACAGAAACATATTTTGTGGAACTTTAGCAGCAAGTCTAGCGGGGTTATCTGCGGCTGATACTTGTTGAACCTGTTGAAACCGTGGGATTGGGGGATAACTGGAGTTATATGCTTAGCAGCATGTCTTCAAGAAGTTCAGAACAAAACAGCTGACGCGAAAAATTCTTAAGAGATAAATCTTGGCCTTAAACCCCGAACTTGTCGAAGTCGGGGATCATTTTTTTCGGGGAATTCTGGCATCGAAATTCGAGGAGTCCAAGAAGTAGACGATACTCTAAAACCTACTACTTAAGTCAAACCCGAGACCATGAAATCTCAAAAATCTTCCAGTACTTGCCGAAGTCGTTCGGCATTTCCTCCGACCTACCACGCACCCTTACCCTTTTCAGATGGCGATCAGAGCTCCGGAGACGAGCCGGCCTCGCTGCAAGGTAGCCACGCCCACTAATTATAGCCTCCGCTTTATCCCCCGTTTCCGCTTCATACTTAGGACTACGCCAGTTGCCTATTGACGCCCTACCCTGTCGCCACCCCTTTAAAAAGCCATAGTTCGATTTCTTTGGGGGGACATTATTGTTAGTCAGCTCACCCACCCGCACTCGCCTCGGTTACTTCCCTGCCCCTTTAAAAATGCACACTGCCTTCTCTAACCGCTATGCGACACGCGCCGCCGCCGCTCTCTCTCTCTCTCTCTCTCTCTCTCTCTCTCTCTCTCTCTCTCTCTCTCTCTCTCTCTCTCTTTCACTTTCTCTCTGTACGCCACTACGACACCATACGATGCTTGTTTTCCGCCCTCCCAACTTACTGCCAGCACTCTAGCCCCGCCCCTCTGCCTAATTTGCATAAGCCCCGCCCCGCCTGAATTGTTTTTATTACGATTTTTCTTCTTGAATTTTTGCGCCCCGAGTCCATCTCCATAATAAATGACACCATAAATATGCAAAGAGTTGTCGAGCGGAATTTTAAAGGTCGCAGAGTAAAAAATTCTCCAAAAAAATGTTGTTCTCATACTGTGGTGTGGTGTGATGTGATGTGAGGTATGCTAATTGTATTTTAACGTTGCGTCGTTTTGTAACGTGGAATCTTAGGCTTAGGCTTAAGCTTCGGCTCAGGCTTCGCCTAGGTTTTTGGGCTTCCCGGAAACCTGAAAACCAGAAACCTACCTACCTACTGCCCGCTCGGGCCGGCAGCTGTTGTCTTCTTTGTTGTGGGCTGTTAGGTGGTGGTGTCAATAGGTGCCTAACGGACTACTCGGGCCGGAACTACCTCGACTACGCGACGATACTTGGCGATACGGAAACCCGGACTGCCGATTGCTGTGGAATCCTGGATTCTGGAGGGCAAAAACATGTCATCCTGACGCTAATTCTGGACTTTTGGAAAATTTTGTACATTTCTGAAGCTTTCCCTGAGCTTATAAAGCTTGGTCTGTGCTTCTGAAGCTTTACCTGAGCATGCCAAGCGCGCTCGACCTATTGTAGCCGTTCAGGCTCAATCCTATTTCTGGCGAAATCAGAAGACGTCAGGACTTCAGAGTTATCTGACCTGCACTAAGATATGAACACTACGCAACGCTCCGATGACACTGATCATCTACCGAATCCTGAAGATCTGCTCCCCTCCACCTCATCCCCAGGATTCCGTGTGCATGAAGTTAATGTTGTGAAACCTTCAGATGAGCACCACCAAACTAACCCACCCGAGTCTCGAAAACCCCCATCTTCAACCCAGTACGACCCGATACAACTTACGGACGACAACCAAACCCCAGCTGACGATGCCCAGATCCCAATCCTCGCCTCAGCCCGGTCAATCCGGATCGATACTCTGGACAACAGGGGGAATGTGCCAGGCTACGCCCCCATCCCGGGCCCTTGTCCCGGCCCAGGTTCCCCAAAAGCCGAGCCGATCCTTGGCCGGCTTCTCCTATTCTTCACCGAGCTGAAGATGCACAACCCCAGCCGACATCGCGAAGCCGTCGAGCGATTGAGGCAGTTGGAGGAGGAGCTGCGGGAGTCGGGAGCTGTCTGTCCCCCAGATCCGGCTGTCGCCGATGCGGTGGCGCGATCGCTGGCAGCTGCAGCACCCGGACATGACATTCAAATCCGGGTCAACCAGAGTCGACACACGACGACGACAAAGACGGTGTACGAGACGGAGACGCCGGGAATGGTCGGACTATCGCCGGATCACATCCGAAGCCTTCATCGGCAAATGTTGGACAGTCTCGGTTGGGCGTTGTGCTTGATTTTTGGTGTTTGTTTGTGGGTATGTCTGTGTGGCGGGTAATTACCGTATTTTTCTATTTTAGCATCGATTACTGTATTTTTAAGACGCTAAAAATTCATTAGAAGTTTTGTTGACACTTTTTCTGCGTTATTTTAAGGATTTTTTAACATTTTTCTCGCCAAAATTGATACAGTGAACCAATTTTTTTGCCTTTTATAAATTTTTAAATCGGTCGTTACCTTTACATTTTTTACCGCAGCAAGCAATTTTAGAATTATGCAAATTTTTAGAAAATGGCTTTGTAATTTTTGGCAAAAACCCATGAATTTTTTCCTTTTTGGCCAACCGTGGGTGTATTCTGTCTGTTAATCCTAATTCGGGCTACACTTCTAGCTACACAGTACACTGTCGTAACGTATTGTGTATATAGGTGCAATTCGGAAAAATACTCTGCGACCGCAAAAATCTCACAAAATAATTCCGCTCAATACTCTTTGCAGTTTGGTGTTTTCAGGGCCTCCCACTAATGCGCAGGCTTATCAAATTGATAGGCAGATACCTCCAATTAAGGCGATCCGGTGTAAACTTCGATTAATGCGTATTATCTCGTATTACTGGGTGAGGTATGCTCTCAGTAGTGCGTATTGATAAGTACGAAAGTATCCAAATCCCGCCCAAACAATGCGTATCCAAAGAAATTTCCGGTTCTTCCCGCTGGACACTCATCCACCAGCCCCCCCCTCCTTGCCAGTTTAAAGCACCACGACAGGAGGCCAGCCGGCCGGTCGCCCGGGCCAGCCATATTGATTTGCTGGCAGCCAGCCAAAAATAATGGGAGCACCGCTTAACTAAAAAAAATAGACAATTAGATATTGGGATTAAATATATAGATATTAATCAATCGAAAATCGGAACTTAAGTTAATCCCATTTTTTCAGTGACCGGCAATGGTAGCGACGCCCATGCGGAATCAGGTGGGTATTTGGTTATGTATCAGAACCTAAGCCCAGTTAAGCTAAAAGGGGGGGGGGGAGAGCACAAGGGGTGGAAGCGCGCGCGCCCCCGCCCGGGGGGGGGGGGGGGGGTGGTCCGGCGGGGGGGGGAAAACGGGGGGGGGCTCATGGGGGGGGAGCGCGCGCGCGTCACCACCAGTCAATAGCTTAACTAAGAGTGAGTTGAAAAGCCTAGGTATTAAGGAATTAAGCTGAGCTTAATTTTGCTTTGTTATTTTTTGCAGGCTTTTTTTTCTTTTCTTAACCAACCCTAACTAATCGGCCGCCCAAATTACTCCCCCCCCCCCCACCAAAATCGGCGCCCGCCCAAACCCTTTCCTTTTCTCCCCCCCCCGGCCCCATCCTTTTCCCTTTTCTTCACCCCCCCTTCCCCCCAATCTCCCTTCTCCCCCCTATTAAGCCTAAGCGAAGCCTAAGCTAAGCCTAAGTTAAGCTTTAGGTTCTTCAGGTTGTATCGGTTGTATCAAATGGAAAATGACGTTCTTCAGGCACTACCCAAAAGAAGGAAACGGCCGAGGAGGGCTTCACCGATGAGGACGGAGCCCTGGTTGTCAGCAAACGGATGACACGGCTTGTGACGACTACAAGAAGTGCACTACCTGGTGGGTTACGGTAGATCGGGCGCGTTATAGGGAGAATTTGGAGCGGGCAGGCTAGCAGAGAATCTTTGAGGAATTGGGAGAGGGCAGGCTAGCAGAGATTCTTTGGGAAGCGCTTTCAGCGATTTGCATTAAGGAAGCATTTTTCAACTGCTATTACTATATTTTTTTCAGGAGAAGCCGAGCCGGCGCCTGGTGAGTAGACCGGCCATCCGCTGCCTCATCAGAAGATCACCAGCCAAGCCACGCCCCTTCGCCCCAGCCTTCCCAACCCCTTTAAAATCACTCAAAAAGACCCCAAATTTCCTATAGGCTTATTTCACGGAATAAGTGTCCCCCATGGAAATTGATCGACTTTGAAAAAAGGGAAAAATGACAAGATGCCGGTCCTGCTCCCCGCCACTACTGATTGTTTTTGTGTTCGTGGCCACGCTTTATTTTCCCACCCAAATTATGCAAAAAAAATAGCTGGTTACGGTAATGGTACGGTAGCGCAGATTTTGGGGTGTTTTTGGCACTAAAAAGCTGAAGAAAACGACGAAAATGGAACGAAATGGAACTGGAAAAGTCAATTTTCCAAGAAAAAAACGAGAAATTTTTGACTTAAACCTTTTACTTATCGTAATCGACCTAAAGTGATCATAAAAAACTATTTCCAACCTAAATTACACCCCAAATCCTAAAACCTGCCCCGGCCTTACCGTAACTCCACCCAACCACCCACCCTCCTCATTTCGTGTGTGTCTATTAGTGTGCACCCAGTTGTGTTTTTCGTTTTTCGTTTTCTGCTTTTTAGTTTATCTTTCTTTTTCTGTCCCCGCACCCACCAGAAAACCATAATTAACATGCCTTAATTTTATGCGTGAATTTTTCCGTTTTCCCTGCCTATTTTCAGTTTTCGTTGTTGTGGTGTGTGTCACTTTTTAGTTTTTCGAGTTTTCGATGTTGGGCGTTGGAATGACGAAAATTATAATTTTTGGGATTGGAATTGGCATCAAAATCAAAAAATTGGTTTCGAAGTTGCCAAGATTTTTTTCGAAATTTCAAGCCCATCATTGAAAACTTTCTATCAAAATATCTATTTCTCTATCCATAACAATCACCGGGAAATTTGTGAAAGTCGTGCTAGGAGCCAGGAGCTAGGAACTGAGAGCTGGGAGCTAGAAGCTAGAGCCGCGACGCAAGCGTGACACGCGTTTTAGCCCTTAGTTTTTTTAGCTTTTAGCTCCCAGCTCTTGGTCTAAACCTTATCTGGGAGCTGGGAGCCAGGCGCTCAGAAATACCAAGAAGACAAAAACCATGACGCAACCGCGATGAAACTCGTCGCGGCATGCTTTTGTAGCTCCCAGATCATAGCTCCCAGCTCCTAGCTCAACTCCTACAGCTCCAGTTCTCCCTTTTTGGCTGATGATGGTGGTGGTGCTCTGAACTTCCTACCTTTTCCACGCTTCCTAAAACGTGACCCAGCTACCGTACCACCACCACCGCCAGCAGCATTGCCTTCTCCACTGCCGTACTGACCGAAATCAACAGCTTTAGTTTATCCCCTGTCGTCGTGTGTGTCTGCTTGGTTCCGTTGTACGCCTATATACACCCTTATTTCCAAAAATTGAATCAACAAAAAAAGATGATTGAAAATTGTGAATTGCACACTGCACCGCTTCGCATCACACGCTGTCGTCATTTGGTGTAGTCTGTAGTCTGTGGTCTACAGTGCCCACTCCCGGTATTACTACAAAAATACAGAGCGACACACGATGGTTACGGTAGATGAGATATAAATGCTGACACTGGAAATATAGAGACCCAACAGTATCATTCGGCACACAAAACATGAATTTCGTAAATTTTCTTAAGAAATGTATTTTATATATTTAGATCTAATATTAGCGGATTATAATAGGCAAAATTTTCATAATCTCTAGATTTACAAAAAAATTGTAGTTTCTAGCAATTTTGCAAAAATCCGAGGGCCGTTACAGAAGCTATTACGGTAGTTTGGTTGCGGAATAGAAAGGCTTGGGATTTTGCAAAGTGCAAGATGAGGAAAAATAAGGCTGAGACAACCTAAATTCAAATTTTAAAGGGACATTGACACATCTGGAGGCATTCTAAGTCATGTAAGAACAGACCTTTGGCTCATTGAGCGGAACTCCTTGAAAAAGTGGCAGTTTGTCGAGAAAACCTGTTAAATACCAGGAAGATTCGACTCCGGCGTGAAAAAATCTGGTCGCCAGCTGCTGTACATGTCTCTTTAAATTCGAAAACGGTTTATTAGTGCCACTTAGCATACAAGTATTTGTAAATAAAACGCTGCTTGATGACCTATAGTATCTTTAACGAATTAAAAACGAACTCGTAAAATGGAATTTTTTGTTTCTTAGTAAGTTTTAGTTGTTGGCAAACCGTCCGATCTAGGGAAAGACCATTAGGTTCGCCAAAACATCTTTTTGAGAAATTTCGATGATTAAACGTATTTAGAGGTGTCTAAGGGATTCAAAATACATCGAGATATTAAAGTTGAAGTTAGGCCTAGACCAAGTGCTCTTAGAAAAAGTAATCCTTAATTTTTTCCTTTCCCAGCACCAGTTAACCTATTTTGTTTTATTGGGTATCGGTTTGGTTGAGGTACGATTGTAAAGGCATATATGCATAACAATACAAATTATTTAAATTTCAAAAATAGTGATTTAAAGGATCAAGCGGGAAAATGAGTCTCGTAACTTTTTTCGAAATTTGTAACAATTTTTCTGCATTAGTACTAATTTACGTTACGTAAAGCGCGAAAAAAAACAAAGCAAGAAATTGCAAATCATAAAATTTAATTAATCGCATTAATGAAATAAGATTACGACCGGGGCGTGGCTGGCAGGTGATTTTCGATCTAATAGTTAGCTTAAAAAATCTAAAAGACGCTGTTGTTCATCTCCTCGAAGGGCGTCGAACCCACCGAGTTCGAACTGGAGCGTTTCCATGAAAAGTACATACGATCCGGCTTGACCATAAATTTCCAGATTCACCCGTCGAATCGATGGGCTCGGTGAAGGATCGAATTGCCGTGTTCGAGTCGATCGCCCGTGAACAACCGCCAACCCCGCCACGAGACGAACAAGTCGGCCATGCCCCAGTCGCCGCCCCACGCAGAACCTCCGCCGCTACCCATGAGACATCTGAGGAGGAGGTTGAGGAAGAAGATGAGCATGGCAATGTCCGGAAGGTCATCCGGAAGAAGCGCATCACGGAGAAGTACACGAGAACTGAATTCCACATCCCCAGAAGGGAGGGTGAGGCTGAGGAAGAGCCAGAAGCCGAGCAATACGGACGTATGTCAACTGAACTATCCGGAGGTGAACATCGTCCAACTCCAGCTAGCCGACAGGAATCTGAGGCCTCACGACGGGTCTCTGAAGCTGAACGGCGTCTATCTGAAGATGAACACCGACCCTCGCCAGCTAGCCGTCAAGCTTCTGAGACATCACGACGTGCTTCTGAAGCTGAACACAAACCTTTGCCAGCCAGCCGTCAAGCTTCTGAAGCCTCAAGACGAGCTTCCGAAGCCGAAACCCCAGCCAGCCGAGCCTCCACCCAGCTCTCAGAAGCCAGACCAGAATCCCCGGAAGATGAACATCTTCGACGCTCCATGGCCGAATCCCATGCTAGCCAATATTCTGAGCAGAGCCGCCCCTCCGACGCCAAGCCCGAATCCCCGGAACTCTCCAGGAGAACATCAGCCTCCAAGGCCGAGTCCTGGGTCAGCGAGGAGAAGGAGACCGAAAAGCCCGAATTCACCGGGGTCGAACCCGCCGAAGTCCACGCCCGGCGGCCGTCCGTTGAGGAAGCAACAAAGAGCGTGGAAGAAGTTGTTGCTCAAGCCTCTGCCCCAATTGAGTCTTCGGAGGAGGAGGTAGAAGAGGAGGACGAGCATGGCAACGTCCGGAGAGTGATCAGGAAGAAGCGGATCACGGAGAAGTACACCAGGACAGAATTCCACATCCCCAGAAGGGAAGGTGAGGCTGAGGACGAGCCGGAAGTAGTGGGTCGTCGTGAATCCGTAGAGCAGCATGGACGTACGGCATCGCAACTTTCTGGCGATGAACATCAGCCCGCACCAGCTAGCCGTGAAGATTCTGAAGCCGCACGACGTATTTCTGAAGCCGAAAGCCGGCTGTCTGAAGATGAACTCCGACCCTCTCCAGCTCCAGCCAGCCGCCAAGCCTCTGAAGCCTCACGACGTGCTTCCGAAGCTGAAAGCCACACTTCTGGTACGCACGCCCCGGAAGCTGAAGCTCAAAAAGAACGACGAGATTCTGAAGCATCATCTGGAGATCGACAACTTGCTGAGCATCATCATCATCTGGAAGATGTTCAAGAAAAGCCTGATCGTCCCGCCGAGCTGTCCTACACTGCTGAAGCCCCGAAAGATATCGAAACCCCAATGCTCGAGGCTAGCCCGGAAACTCAGCAATATGAGGACGAGATCAAGAAGGCCGAGATCCGCACGACTCCACCCAGCGCCCACTCCCCAATCGGATCCTCGGAAGAGGAGGTCGAGGAGGAGGACGAGCACGGAAACATCAGACGGGTACGACGGCACATTAAGGAGACACACACGCGCATGGAGTACCACATTGAGGGCCGAGAAGAACCGGCTGAACATCTTGAGGAAGTACAAGATCGCTCGAAGGCCGCTGAACTTCATCGGCATGAGGAAGCCGCTGGCCGTTGAGGCCGATGAGCCGGTGAAGACGGCCGAACTCAGAAGTACTCCTCCAGGGAAGCGATCGCCCATTGATTCTGATGAAGAAGGATTCGGCGACAAGGTGAAGAAGGCCGGGATGGTGGTCGGAGGGATTGTGGCTGCACCTGTTGCTCTCGCCGCCTACGGGGTCAAGGAAGCATATGATAGGTTGAAGGGGGACAAGGAGGAGGAACCGGAGCACGAGAATGTGGTTGAACAGCCTGCAGACGCCCGATATCACGAGGAGCATCAGGAAGTCGAGGAAAGCCCACGCCGAAGAAGTTCAATGGCCGAGAGCGATGTATCCATGACCAGAAGCCACGAGCAGGAGTCGTTCGCTAGAAGTCAGATAGAATCATCGGAAGCGGAAGCGGCTCAAAGCCCGGTGTACAGCTTGAAGACCGATGAAGTACATCACCACGAAGCACCACAGGTTGAAGCTGAACACCAAGCACACATCCTCCCCGCGACCGATGAGGAACTTCGCTACGAGTACGAGCAGTACCACCCCTACTCGGACAGCCCGGCGAGGCAGGAGCAGATCAGCTACGAACCGACCGAATTTGATTCCGAAGAACAGGCCGTTCATGAACACGATGAGCATCAACTCCCGGTCCACGACGCACAACACGAAGAAGTTCAGCAACAACAGGTTGAGCACGCTGAATCGCCTATTGATAAGGCGCCGTCTGGAGATGAAGTCAATGTCCCAGCAGCGCAATTTAGAGACGAACAACCCCAAATAGTCGACGAGGAACTGCGCTACGAGTACGAGCAGTACCATCATTACGAGCCCGAAAGCCCGCAACAGTTCAAGGAAGAACACGCCGGAGCATCAGAAGATGAACATCGAGTTAAACCTGAAAAAACGGAAGTGGTAGAAGAACGCCGCCACGAAGAACGTGAAGAAGTTCTAAGCCCCGGCGAAGAGCTCGAACGGACCCAGGAGCTCGAGACGGTACAACCAGCATCGCCGGCTCAAGAAGAGGAGTACCCTCAACAAGTCGTAGACGACGAGCTGCGCTACGAGTATGAGCAGTACCATCCATACCCCGAAGCTGACCAAGCATCCCAACAAGCTGAGCACCACCTCGAGGAATACTCTCCCCGCCGAGAAGATATCCCCATCATCCGCCAACGCTCACCGACCCCAGAGGAGCCTGAACTGCCCGAAGACACCGCCAGCGTGAAGAGCCTGAGCTCGCAAGTCGGAATCCAGGAAGAAGAGCTGGCTTCTGAAGCTCAGCCTGTTGCTGGAACTACCGCTTCAACTGAACAGGAGCAGCCAGAAGAGGTTGTCTATCTCAAGGAGGTCGTTGAGGAGCCGGTGGATCAAGAGGTTCCGGAGGAATCGGCAAGCGTCAAGAGCCTGAACTCACAGGTTGAAAACGTCGAGCCTATCGTAGAGCACAAAGAAACTTCTCACACCTTTGAACAACCAGAAGAGATTGTGTATCTCAAGGAGGTTGAAACGGAAGTTGAAGAGCAGCCTGCATCTCCTCAATCCGTGATGGATTCGGAGGAAGAAGTACATGAAGCCCCCACCAGCCAAGAAACCCGGAAACCGTCTGCGCCAGAATTCGAAGCTGACTTCGAGACTTCTAAAGGAGAAGTTTCGGATTCTGAAGTTGGGAAGCACCATGATCAAGGACCGGAAGTTGTCGAAAGCCAGATCGTGAGAGACATCCACACCGAGAGGGTAACGACACACCCAGATGGCTCTGTGACTCATGAAGAATTATGGACACATTCTACTCCAGAAGGTACCACGCAAAAGTATGAAGTTCATGAAGAAGAAGGAGAAGAAGAGAAACGAGACCTGAGAGATAAACTGCTTGGTTTCGCGAAAAAGGCTGGAATGGTGGCTGGAGGAGTTATTGCAGCTCCTGTAGCTCTAGCTGCAATTGGGGCAAAAGAAGCTTATGATCGGTTGAAGGGAGATGGGGAGAAGGAAGAGGAGCATCATCATGAAGGAGTACAGCCACAAGCTGTAACTCCGGATGTTGAGAAGGAGAGCCCTGTCATCCATTCGGAAGATTATGGAGTGGAGCAACACCAAGAGAAAGAACCACGATTTGAAGAATCCGAGGAAGCTTATGTCCAACATCACGAGGAAATCCACCACGAAGCTGAGACCCCTGAAATTGAGCAGCAGCACCCCGCAGAGAGGAGAACTTCTGGAAGCGCTGTAGTCCATTCTGAGGTTTATGAAACCGAGCATCACGTCGACCAAGAGCCAAGGTTCGACGAGGCCGAAGGAGCTGACGGGGAGCAGCACGAAGATGTTCATCTACAAGCGCCAACTCCAGAGATTGAGCACGAGTACCAAGAACCTGAACCTGACGCGACGTCACCCATTCCCTCTGGCGAGGAGAAGAGATATGAAGCTTCGGAGCAGGATCAGACTCCCTCTGAAGCCTATTCAGAAGAGCACCGTCGTGAATCCACCTCATCTGAGCACTTTGCCGTACACCCTGAAGTTGCCGAGGCTGCGGCAGAAGCCGAATTCCCGGCATCACCAAGAAGTTCGCTGGCCGGTGAAGAACATCATGTTCAATCCGCGGAGTATGAGCGAGAGGTTCTATCTGAAGTCGGTGCTGAACATGTGGAGCATCGTGAACTCCATAAAGAAGCTCCTGCTAGTCCGGCGACGGAAACGGAAAGGAAGTCGTCAGTTTACGACGAGGACGAAGATGTTCAAGCGTCTCCGGCAATTGAAGTCACTCAATTCGAGGAGGAGAAGTCGAAGGAGTACTACGTCGATCCGGAAGTGCCCGACTTTGGGCCTTATGGGGAACCAGTGGATGGATATCCGGCCACGGATAGAAGTGCACAAGTTGAACGACATCAAGAGGCTCATGAGCTCGCTGAAGCTCATCCTGAACTTGACGAACATGGTGAGGCGCCCCTACCGGAAGCCCATCCGGCAGAATCCGTACCGCAGACACCAACCAGCCCGGTTGAATCTGATCAGCCGTCTCCAATTGTCGAGAGCCAAGAGTACTACGAGGAGAAGACGACCTACCCTAATGAGCACTACGAGTACGAGACGTACCGCCCGCCCACAGGGGGATATGAGGCTCAAGCTCAAGAGCAGCAACAACCCGAGACCCCGCTTTCCGAAAGATCCGTACAAGGTCCTCACCAAGACACCAAACGTTCCTCGATTGCGGAAGCATCAGAGAAGCTGGTAGCCGAAGTCCTAGATGACGCAGAGGCGGAAGCAATCGAAGAAAGCTATCAAGAACGAGAATACCGGGATCACGAAGAGCCACCCCAAGAGCAGTTCGTAGGGGTACCGGCCAGAAGGAAGTCCGAGGTACAGCGCGAATCCTTTGACGAAAGCCGGGACGCTGAGCAACAGCAATATCAGCACGATGTCATTCACGAATCCCCGGACGTTGAAGCTTTTGAGGAGCGTGAGCACGAAGTTCCTGCAAACCCCAAAGGGGTTGCGGAGCCAGAATCCCCGATCGTCGAGAGCCAAGTAGTTAGGGACATCCACACCGAGAGGGTGACGACCCACCCCGATGGCTCTCAGACTCATGAAGAAATGTGGAGACACACGACCCCAGAAGGTACCACCGAACGATATGAAGTTCACGAAGAAGAAGCAGAAGAACACAAACAAGATCTTGGTGATAAACTGCTTGGATTCGCGAAAAAGGCTGGAATGGTGGCTGGAGGAGTTATTGCAGCTCCTGTTGCTCTAGCTGCAATTGGAGCAAAAGAAGCTTATGATCGATTGAAGGGAGATGGTGAAAAGGAGGATGAACATCATCATGAAGGAGTACAGCCACAAGCTGAGACCCCGGAAGTTGTGAGGGAGAGCCCGGCCATCCATTCGGAAGCATATGGAGTAGAACAACACTATCAGCAAGAACCACGGTTCGATGAGGCTGAAGGGGCCCATGTCGAGCATCACGAAGAAGTTCAGCATAAGGCCGAGACTCCTGAAGTTGAGCAGCACCATCCCGGGAGAGGGAGAACTTCTGGAAGCGCTGTAGTCCATTCTGAGGCTTATGAAATCGAGCATCACTACGACCAAGCGCCAAGGTTCGACGAGGCTGAAGGAGCTCATCCCGAAGAGGTTCACCACAAAGCCGTGACACCAGAAGATGAGCAGCAGTACGCTCAAGAAAAGAGAAAGTCGGAAAGCTCCATTCACTCTGAAACGTATGAAACTGAACGTCACAAGGGTCAAGAACCAGGATTCGAGACTGAAGACGGGATGGAACGCGAAAGTCAGCGTTCTGGAAGTCTTGAAGAAGTTCGCCCCGAGGAAGAAGCTCGTCAACAAACTCCGGCCAGAGCTTCGGTCGCTGAAAGCCCGCTCCAAAGTGAGCGTGAGGTCGTTCCAGAGCACCAGGAGCTTGGAGAACGACAGCATGAAGCTGAGCAACCTACACCATTTGAAAGTGGCTTAGAGCCGGCGGAAACTGCGGCACGAGGTGACTCTCCCGTTACTCAACGCCATGAAGCAGCATATGATCATCATGAAGAGCCAACCTTCGTGCAAGAATCAGCCCTAAAAGAAGCACACGACGTCCACCCCGAACACTTTGAAGCTCAACTGGCCCAGAGCCAAGTTGAGAAGGCTGTTCTCGAAGCCCAACCACCCAGCTATGAAGAGAGCGAACGACTTGAAGACGTCGCCAGCGCCCCGACGACACCACGGAGCACCGATCTCCATGCAATGGAGGAGAGCAAGTATCAGACTTATGAAGACTTGTCGAGAACGTCGGATGAGGAGGGTGAGCGGGAGGATGCTGATGCGATTGAGCAAGAAGGAAAGCCACCGACCTATGAAGAATCCGAGGCGACCCACGACGCCGAGCCAGTGCAGATCAGAGTGGAAGCCGTAGAGCCCGAACCCGAATCGCAGTTCGAAGAGGAGGACCGGCAGTTTGAAACTGAGACGAGGACACCACCCGCCAGTCCGGTACCGGAGTACGATGCGTCGGTCATTGAGAGCGAGGAGTACCAGCTTGAGCAGTATCAGCCAGAAGCTGAAGCTGACTTTGAACGTCCCATTTCCCCGGCTGACAGCTATGAAATGGCAAAGCAAGCCCGGGAAGCTGAAGAGCAACGAGGGCAGGAGAGCCCAAAGTCAACCGACTCAAGGGTGGAATTTGAGGACGAAGTCAAGGCTGAAGTCCACTCCACGGCAGGGAGCTCGATCTCCCAGAGAGATGCTGCTGAACGGGTTGAAGTCCGCGATCAAGTTTATGAGCGGCCTGCCTCTCCGGCCAACAGCTTTGAGATGGAGGAAGAACAAAGGGAGCTCGGCAAGCAGTCGGATGAGGAGAGCCCGAGGTCAACGGACTCGAGGGTCGAGTATGGGGTTGAAGAGGAGCAGCAACGTGAGGAACTTGCTTCAAGGAGTCCTGAAGTCGCTGGCTTTGAAGTCCAGGAACATGAGGACGCACCGAGTCCAGCTGCTGCTCAAAGTGAGACTGAGCTACACCACGTTGAGCCAGAATCCCCGATCGTCGAGAGCCAAGTCGTAAAGGACATCCACACCGAGAGGGTGACGACCCACCCCGATGGCTCTCAGACTCATGAAGAAATGTGGAGACACACGACCCCAGAAGGTACCACCGAACGATATGAAGTTCACGAAGAAGAAGCAGAAGAACACAAACAAGATCTTGGTGATAAACTGCTTGGATTCGCGAAAAAGGCTGGAATGGTGGCTGGAGGAGTTATTGCAGCTCCTGTAGCTCTCGCTGCAATTGGAGCAAAAGAAGCTTACGATAGGCTGAAGGGAGATGGGGAGAAGGAGGATGAACATCATCTTGAAGGAGTACAGTCACAAGCTGAGACTCCGGATGCTGAGAAGGAGAGCCCTGTCATCCATTCGGAAGATTATGGAGTGGAGCAACACTATGAGAAAGAACCACGATTTGAAGAATCCGAGGAAGCACACACCCATCATCACGAAGAAGTTCATCACAAAGCTGAAACTCCTGAAGCTGAGCAACATCATCCTGAAGAAAGGAGAACTTCTGGAAGCCCTGACGTTCATTCTGAAGCCTATGAAACCGAGCATCACTACGATCAAGAGCCAAGATTCGATGAGGCTGAAGGAGCCTACGGCGAACATCAGGAAGAAGTTCCCCACAAAGCCGAGACCCCTGAACTTGAGCAGCAACATCCTGAGGAGAGGAGGGCTTCTGGAAGCTCTGTCGTACATTCTGAGGCTTATGAAGCGCAACATCAATATGATCAAGAGCCGAGATTCGAGTCCCAAGAAGTTTACTCTGAACATCACGACCTATCGTCGCAAGAACCGCACATTGAGCACGAACATCGCCATGTCGTTGAAAGTGAGGAATACCAATTTGAGCATGAGGCAAAACACGAAACTACCGAAGCCCCTAGCCACCACCAGGCGCGATCCATTGAGGAGACGAGGCCCCGCCTCCATCGCCCGGACTCACTTGACGTCGAACCGCTAGAAGTCCAGGAAGAGCGTGACGTTGGTGAACTCCTTCGGGAGCACGAGCCTCCCACAACCCCATCTGTGGAAGAGGTGTCGATGCCAGGGGAGGAAGCGGCTGTTATCGAATCCCATGGATATGATGGTGGACTGGATGAAGAATCGCACCCTGAGTCTCCAGAAAGTGAGGCCGACCTTGGCGGTCATGCCGAAGAGGGACGCTCGCCTTCGGTAGATGAACATCATCGTGAAGTTCATGAAGCCGCACCTGGCTCTCCGTTGGCCGACAGTGCGAAGCCAGAGGAGCAATTGTACCGCGCGGAGCAAGAGAGGAGGACTGGGTTTGATCAGGTTCAAGAGGAGCCTGAACGCTTTGAAGAATCACATCCGGAAACGCCAGAAGAAGCCGGCAGGCATGTAGATGAGGACTATTTGCGACAAGAGCGGGACGCCGGGTTTGAGGAGCATCAGCACAGACCTGAATCTCTTGCTGAATCTGACGGACCTTCGATGCATCATGAAGATGAACATCATCTACGCCAGGAACGTGAAGCTGGGGTTGAGGAGCACCAGGAAAGACCTGAATCTCCTGTCGAATCTGACAAACCCTCTGTACTTCATGAGGAAGAACATCATCTGCGCCAAGAACGTGAAGTTGGTTTTGAAGAGCATCAGCAGAGACCTGAGTTTTTGGCCGACTCCGACAACCACTCCCAACGCCACGAAGAGCCTCAGCTCGAATCCCCAGCCACTAGCGGTCCGGAATCAAGAACTTCTGGAAGAGCCGAAAGCATCGAGTCGCCTGCGCAAAGGACCTCACGCCCGGATTCAGGCTCCGAATTCCGCCAGGAGTTTGACAGTGAGCAATACCAGCTTGAGCACCCAGAGGAGGCAAAGTACCATCAGCATGAGATGGAGCCGGAATCTTCAGGGCAGACCCAGGGCAGGGAGGATGCGTTTGATGAAGCCCAGCACTATGAGAAACCGACTGAAGTCCACGGGCACCATTTGCGTCATGAGAGCGTCAGCGGGTTTGTGGAGGGCGAGGAGGGGCCGGATGAGGCTGAACGACGAAGCTCACGCGTTTCTGAAGATTATCCGGAAGCTGGAAGCCGAAGGGAGTCGCATGCTTCTCAACCAGTTGGATACTTCGCCGAAAGTCCGATCATACCTTCCGACGAGTACAGGGTTGACGACGAGGCTGTACCCGAGGACAAACCCTATTCAGAATCCGAACGTCGGGAGTCGATCTCAGCACTTTCTGAAGAGGAAAAAGCATCATCCCCGCAACCAATTGAACACCACGAGCACGTTGAGCATACTCCAGAATCTGCTAGAATCTCCTACAATGAACAGACAGTCGAATCTGAACAAGCCCAAAGCCCCGGCGACGGCTACATCATCCCCAGCGACGACTACGAGGCGTATGAAGAGCGCACGCAGAGCCCGGTCACCACCCTGCACGAGATTCGCGAGGAGTCCATGGAAGAACACGATGAAGCTCACTTTGACGAGCCGGCTCGCCCATCGGTACCGTTGTCCGAATCCCCAGAGGAGCTTGAGAAGATCGAGCTCCATTCCTCGCCAAAAACGGAAGGATATGCTCACTTTATTGAGGAGAAACCACTCGTCCATGAGGGCCAGGTAGAAGAAGAACTTGTAGAAAATTCAGTTCCTGAGACCAAGGACCCAGAGTTCTATCAAGAACAGACAGCCTACAAGCCCGACTCTGAGTCCGAGGGTGAGGAGCTTGAACATCGCGAGGGTGAGGCCTTCGTCGGCGAGTACAAGCCGGAGAAGAAGGGGCTCGGCTCGAAGGTGCTCGGCTTTGCCAAGAAGGCCGGGATGGTGGCTGGAGGTGTAGTTGCTGCACCGGTAGCCCTCGCCGCATATGGGGTTAAGGGAGCTGTGGAGTCGTTGCAGAGGAGAGGCTCCAAGGGAGAGTATCAAGCTGTGGCCACGGAAGACCCGGAATATCTGGTCCATTCGGAATCTTACAGCCCGGCCGAAGAGGAGCGGACAAACTTCGAGCGTGAAGACTTGGTAGAAGAGACGGCGGGACGTCAATATTCCGATGAAACTTTTGAGGAAGAGCATCGAAAAGTAGAAGAGCCTGTCGAAGAAGAACACACCCGACTTGAACCAGTACAAGAAGAAACCGCCACGATCCGTGCATCCGAAAAACCGCACGTCATCCAGTCGGAGAGCTACGAGCATGAGGAGCAGTTCGAGGCCCCGAAAGACGAGTACGTCATCCATACCGAGGAGCATCACCAAGAAGCTGAGCAGCACCCGGAAGATAGCTTTGAACAAGTTGAAGCCGACGGAGAAGCAAAACCGGCGTCCCCAGCTGTTGAAGATCATCAGAAATCCCATCTAATCCAGTCCGACGACTACGAGTTGGTCGAGGGCCAACCCGAAGAACAGCACCTCGACGTCGACGAGTACGAAATTGTTCACAGCCCAGAAGAACGAGAAGATGTGCCCCCCGCATCGCCTGGCAAGCAATCCCAGCACGCATCATCACCCGAAGATGACCATAGAGCGATTGCTGGCGATGAGGAGGCCGAGATTGACGAGATCTCGCAGCGGCTGGCCGTCGAAGCGGTCGGCCAGGCGGCACATCAGCTGTCTGAGCAGATGACGCTGGAGGTGACACCGAGGAGTCCGACAGTCACAGACCGCTCGAATGTCGATTCGGAGAATATTAGCATGGATCAGAGGGCTATCGAGGAGGAGGAGAAGTCAAGCTTTGAGGAGCACCAACAATCTCCGACGACTCCGTCAACCACTGAAAGATCGGTCATTGAATCTGAGGCCTATCGTGATCGTGATTATGAGACAGAAGAGCCTGAATCTCAGGAAGGGACCTATCGAGACACCGAGGCACGATATGAATCCGACGAGAAAGTGCTGCAACACCAGGAGACCCCGACGACACCACCGAGTACGGATCGGGATCGTTTTGGGGATTATGTCACGGAGGAACAGACGCACCGGGATTCTGACGTGAAGGTCACTGAAGAACAAGCCACCCCTTCAACCCCATCAAGTGCTGTCATCGAATCAGAATCCTACGATCGTCCGGCAGAAAGCTCTCAAGTCGATGAAGACGACGAATACGACGCGGTCAGCCCGGTACCTTCTTCGGCCCGATCTCAAAAACAACTCCTGAAGCAAGAATCCTGGTATGAGAAAGCCGTGGAGCCTGAGGTCGACTACCAATCCGACCTCCAAGAAAAGCTCGACATCCTCGCGGCACAGAATCGCGAAGAACTACCGCGACCCGATGAGGAGGACAACATCCGGGAGGAGGACGACCGCGCGATCCCCAGCGAGGAATCGCTGAATCGAATGGCCACCGACATGGTGCGAAACGTGTTGGAGACGGTGGAAGAGGAGGCTCATCAACATTCCGATGAATATGGAGACTATCAGACGATCGGGCACCCGGGGGTTCATACTTTGAGGACGACGATTGACATCATCTCGGACTCGGCGCGAACCACGCCCGATGTTGCACTGCGGTATGGAGATGATCGTGAGGAGACACCGCCTTCGGCTAACGCTTCAGGAATGTTGTACATCCCCGAAGCGGACCCGGGAAGACCTGTATCCCCCATCCCACCCACCCGCACCGACTCCGGGCTTCTCATTGGCCTCAAACAACCCGAGGACACCATCGTCTTCGAGCAGTGCATGACGCCCGACATCCTCGAGCAGCCCAGCAGCGTCAACCCATTGTTGAAGAAGGCCATGGTCGAGTCGATCCAACTCAAGGGTCTCGAGATCCCCAAGAAGGTCGAGGCAACTTTTGAGGAGAAGGAGCAACAGGAGCAGCTCGAGTCTCCAAAGCAAGAAGAGAGATACCAGGGGTCTTCCGAATCCCTTGATCACGGCTCGGTGAAGAGCCACAGCAGCAGCGCCGGCAAGCGGTACAGCACGTCGAGGAGGAGCAGTGGAGGGCTCTCTTCTCAACATGCTGACGCTTCACCGGATGAGCGACGTGACTTTGGAGAGGAGCCGGAGCACATCGCTAGGGAGGTGGTCGAGACGGAGGAGTATCAAGTGGTCGAGACTATTGAGGATCCGTCGGAGGAGGGCTTTGAGTATCCGCATGACGAACCTGTTGATCCCGAGCTAGAGACAGTAGAGGAAGAGCCGGAGGACAACGACTCCCTCAACGGCAGTGGATCATCAAGTGCTGGTCAGCCCGTCTCGCTCGCCTCACTCGCCCGCTACAAGCACACCTCATCCGACAACGTCTCCGAGTCGAGCCTGCAAGAGTTTGAGCGCATCGAGAAGATGGTCAAGGGTGAGGGCAGCCTCACCGGAAGTGACATCGAACTGGCCACCGGGGGAAACGGAGCCCTGCTCAAGTCCGGCCAGGGCTCGCTCAGCTCGCTGGCCGAGTTCGAGCGGATCGAGGCCGAGATTGCAAAGGAGGCACCCGAGCAGGACGAGGCGATGATGCTCTCAGATATTAGGGAGGAGAGTGAGGCCGAGGATATGAGCGTTCGGGATACGGACGATGAGGATCATGACCAGCATACGGACCTGAGAGTGGTGCCAATTCGTGAGGAGCCAGAAGACCGGGCGGATACCCCGACAGGTGTTTCTCCGGCGGACAGTATTGAGCACGTGCATCTGGAGGCTGAGGGACCAACGGTAGGTGGTAGCTAAGGTTTAAGTAGGGGGAATGACGGCGTTATTGACCTTGTCGGCATATAAGTGACCTCGTCGCCATGGTCGGTGACCTTGTCGGCGTCGTCAGTGACCCTGTTCGTGTCGCCGGTGACGTTGACGGCAATTTTTAATGACTTTGCTAGCATTGTTATTGACCTCGTCGACGTCGGCGTTGATTTCTCGATCCTTCGACGAAACACTTTGAGTTCCAGGTCGACGCCCGCATCATGGAGGCGAGCACCGACTCGTTGGAACCGTCGGGCCGCCCGGTGCAGATCGTCGAGCCGAGGATGCTGGAGAGCATGGAAGAGACTTCTTTGGATGAGTATGAGGTGGGTCGAGTGGCTGGTGGTGCAAAAAATGCTCGAAAAGTAAAAATAGTCAAATTCTTCTAGGTGATCGAGAGGATGGAGGTCTCGACGCACGACTCGCTGGAGAATCTGCCACACGACCGGGACAGTCTTCTGGAGGGGGCCAGTCAGGAGGTGGTCACCAGCCAGGAGGCACCGGGTCTCAGTGGGGATACGGTTGGGACGTATCAGGTACGGATTGGGTTGATATGGAGATAGAGCGTAGGCGTCGCGGTTCGGGGTGCGTTTTTCGGTTTTTCTGCGGGTTGGCTCGCGGTTTCGCTTCGCGGTTTTCTAGGTAGCTTCGCGTTCTCGGAAGTCGCTTCGCGGCTTACTTAGCTACGCGCGGGTAGCGTCGCTGCTGGCGGTTGGGCATTACGGCTCGGTTTGCCGCGTCGCGGCTCGCGGTGAAGCCTCGCGGACCGTGGTGTCGCTTCGTGGCTTATTCAGCTACGTTACGGCTAGTTATTAAGAATTTTCGCCCACTTTTCTGCGTTGCGTCTCGTGGTTTCTCCACAGCGACGCGGCTCGCGCCCTGACGTTGCGGCTCGCGGTTAAGAATTTTCCAGAGCTTTGTTGCGTTGCGGCTCGCGACTTGGTGAATGCTCTGTAGCATCACGCCGTGGTCGCGTCAAATTCAAAAATCGATTCCGCCAACTTCCAATGCACATCTTGCTTATCACAAAACTTTCCAGGAGCACACCGACGAGGACAAGGACTCACTTGCTGGAGATATGGACAACGTTGTCTCGTCGTACGCCAAGACACTGACGATCTTCGAAACAACCCAGGTAATTATCATAGGATTAGAACAACCTTGATCCCCCTTTTCAGACAAAACCCGACGGGACGGTGGAGCGGATCTCGCGCCGAGTGGAGACGCGCGTCGAGGACCCGGTCACCGACCATGTCACGTTCACCGGGACGGAGGGACCGGAACAAGTGTCGAGGGTGTTGGAGGGAGGAAGTGGCAGGGTGGAGACGGTGGACAGCCAGGGGAATGTCACCACAACCACCGTGTCACGCAGCCCACCACAGCCCAGGCACTAGATGAGGAGGAGATATGATCTCATTTTGTGAGTTTTTCGGGGTGATGTTATCCAGAATCGGGGGTAAAAGGTTTTTCAAAGCTAAACCCGGGAGCTAGGAGCTAGGAGCTGAGAGCTAGGAGCTGAGAGCTGGTAGCTGGGAGCTAAAAACTAGGAGATTGAAAAGGTATCGCAACGCAGCCGCAACGCGTGCAAAATTTTCTTTCCGATGGTTCGCAGCTCTATTCTATCAACTCTACCGCCAAAAACGCGTTTAAAAATGATATCGGGGTTAGGAGCTAGGAGCAAAGTACCGCAACGCACCCGCAACGCGTCACAAATTTGTTTTCGAAGTAATCACAGCTCCCAGCCCAACTTCTTAAAATTGTAAGTAGCGTAATTCAAAGCCCTTGGCAATCTAAAGTTTAACTTTTTAAACACGAGTTAAAATAGCATAAATTGGTTTAAAAACAATTTCAGATGAAGCTGCTACGCAAACGCACAAACGCCTACTCACAAACATTTTCTTCTCGACAAATCTACAAAAATTCTAAAAAATATTTGTTTTTCGTTGTATAATTAATTGCCCGCCTAGTGAAACTAGTCACATCCGTCATTCCCCCCGGAAAAACCCTTCACGAAATGCATCTCATTATTTATCAATGGCATAGTCAAATTTTTCTATATAAGGTTGTTATTTTTGGGGTGTGTGCCGGGTTATGCAAATTAGGAACGGGAACAATTGTTTCAAAAATACGGAATTTTAAACCGCGAAATTTACATAAATCGAAACTCGGAAACCCAAATAAATCAAATTGAAAGCTATATCAAATTTTAATAAATGTTCTCAAAACTTTAAAACGTAAAAATTTAAGCAATTTCGCGCAATAAACTTTTAAATAGTTCTTTTTAATTTTTTAGGAAATGCCTGTTTTTACGCATAACCCGTCACACGCCCATAGTTCTTTCAATTCGCCGTGCTGAAGTCGATTTGCCTAAACCTAAGGCTAAGCTTAAGCCTAGTCTAAGTCTAAGTCCAAGCAAAGTCTGAGCTAAGCCTAAGCTAAGCCCCGCCGCTTGTTTTTCACATACAGTTTGATATTGACGCGTACCCTAGTTCCCCTTCTCTACAGTATTCCCCCCTTAAAATGGCCATTTTGTAGTATTTATCTACCGTAATGTATTTGCCCCCGCCCGTTTCTTTTCGCGATACCTAAACTGGTCAGTTGATTTCGGTTGAGTAGAGTTTCTTTTCTCTCTCTCTCTTTCTTTTGCTCTGTATTATTATTACTTTTATTATTTGCGGCTTGATAAAGCTTTTTGCTTATGAGTAATGTTGGAATGGACGAAATGCACCTCATTACAACAAGCGGTGCTAATGCAATCCAAAATTGGTAGTAAGGGGTTACGAGGCGCTCCGCTTACGCTACTTGGGTTTCAGCTTAAGTTGTTAAGTTATCTCCTCAATGGTCACTGCTAGCCCTCCTCAATGGTCTCTGCTAGCCCTCCTCAATGGTCTCTGCTAGCCCTCCTCAATGGTCTCTGCTAGCCCTCCTCAATGGTCTCTGCTAGCCCTCCTCAATGGTCTCTGCTAGCCCTCCTCAATGGTCGCTGCTAGCTCTCCTCAATGGTCTCTGCTAGCCCTCCTCAATGGTCTCTGCTAACCCTCCTCAATGGTCTCTGCTAGCCCTCCTCAATGGTCTCTGCTAGCCCTCCTCAATGGTCACTGCTAGCCCTCCTCAATGGTCTCTGCTAGCCCCTCCTCAATGGTCTCTGCTAGCCCTCCTCAATGGTCACTGCTAGCCCTCCTCCAATGGTCTCTGCTAGCCCTCCTCAATGGTCTCTGCTAGCCCTCCTCAATGGTCACTGCTAGCCCTCCTCAATGGTCTCTGCTAGCCCTCCTCAATGGTCTCTGCTAGCCCTCCTCAATGGTCGCTGCTAGCCCTCCTCAATGGTCTCTGCTAGCCCTCCTCAATGGTCGCTGCTAGCCCTCCTCAATGGTCTCTGCTAACCCTCCTCAATGGTCTCTGCTAGCCCTCCTCAATGGTCTCTGCTAGCCCTCCTCAATGGTCGCTGCTAGCCTTCCTCAATGGTCTCTGCTAGCCCTCCTCAATGGTCGCTGCTAGCCCTCCTCAATGGTCTCTGCTAACCCTCCTCAATGGTCTCTGCTAGCCCTCCTCAATGGTCTCTGCTAGCCCTCCTCAATGGTCTCTGCTAGCCCTCCTCAATGGTCGCTGCTAGCCCTCCTCAATGGTCTCTGCTAGCCCTCCTCAATGGTCTCTGCTAGCCCTCCTCAATGGTCGCTGCTAGCTCTCCTCAATGGTCTCTGCTAGCCCTCCTCAATGGTCTCTGCTAGCCCTCCTCAATGGTCGCTGCTAGCCCTCCTCAATGGTCTCTGCTTAGCCCTCCCTCAATGGTCGCTGCTAGCCCTCCTCAATGGTCTCTGCTAGCCCTCCTCAATGGTCTCTGCTAGCCCTCCTCAATGGTCTCTGCTAGCCCTCCTCAATGGTCTCTGCTAACCCTCCTCAATGGTCTCTGCTAGCCCTCCTCAATGGTCGCTGCTAGCCCTCCTCAATGGTCTCTGCTAACCCAGCTCAACGTCTCTTTGAATTTGAATCAACCTCCACTTGACTTCCATAAATTAGCATCAAGTAAGATGTTCACATACGATCAAAGCCAGCTCAATCCCATACTTCCGGTAGTTATCAGTCGGAGATCGTTGGGGATTGAGGTTTAGCTAATTAGCCTAGCCAATCCCAACTGAATTTTCATTTTTTCTGCCCAAATGCTTCGTCTCGGCAAGTTTATCCTCCTGGTCAGTCGGCTAATTGTTGAGCAAGACCGCTAGTGAGGGGGGCGGACGTAAAACAAACTGAAACCCTTGGCAAAACCCTCAAAATCGTGTGATTTCCAGCTTCAACTGGTCCTCATCTACACGCCACTCATCGTTGGTCAAGCATTCGATGAGAAGGAGGACACAGAATCGAGGAATTCAAGGGATATCATGGCCGCCAATTCAGCAGCTATCCCCCCGGACACCTCCTCATGCAAGGGCCAGATTATAATGCTGCACGACGGGGAGCGACCAGATTTTGGCAACTATCCCAATGGATCGCTGATAGTAGGAGAACCGACCGTCTATGTCAGACCAATCGCCGGCAGTTTGATGACGCTTCGACTCGAGGATGGCACCTTCATCCACCTCTGCAATCAAAACTTCACGATACCGCCAAACAGCAACCTCACCTTTTGGGAAAAAGGCCCCTCGCTTGTATTGTATTGTACAGGGTGGCTCTCCGAAGTTGATTGCGACGGGCTGCCCTTC
Organism: Mesorhabditis spiculigera; assembly: GCA_958295435.1. Taxonomy (NCBI): domain Eukaryota; kingdom Metazoa; phylum Nematoda; class Chromadorea; order Rhabditida; family Rhabditidae; genus Mesorhabditis; species Mesorhabditis spiculigera. The sequence continues at coordinate 14,704 of CATQJA010001885.1, read as the reverse complement.
GAATGCCACGACGGGATCAACGTATTTTGCAAGCTGCTCAGTGAGTGGACAACTACAACTACAACCACTACCACAACAACCACCACTACCACCACTACAACAACTAGGCAAGTAGATGTTCAGCTCTGTTATCAAGGCTTACGTACCGTTTACCCCACCGGTTTACCGGTTTACCGGTTAACCCCACGGGTACAGTGGATGGGGTCGGCGGCTGGCGAAGGGGGTGGGGAGCGGGGGTAAACTGCGGTGAACGCTTATTTGGCATAATGTCATTTGGCATAATTTTCATTCGGCATAATGTCATTTGGCATAATTTTCATTTGGCATAATTTCATTTGGCATAATTTTCATTTGGCATAATTTAGCCTGTTTATGCATGTCACACAACATCACAGGTAAAGACAAAGACAAGGACAAAGACGCTGCTGGGTGGAATAGACCCGCGGGGGGTTGGGACCACTTCGGTTCTTCTTCGAACCGCGTTGGCGCATCTTTTCGTACTTGACATCGATCCGAACTTGATCGCCACCCAATTCCTTGAGGAACTGTCAATTGTTGTTGTGGGAATTATTGATTTGGCGAGCGAATTATGCCAAATAACATTATGCCAAATAACGTTATGCCAAATGACAATTATGCCAAATGAAAATTAGGCCAAATGAAAATTATGCCAAATGAAAATTATGCCAAATGAAAATTATGCCAAATGAAATTATGCCAAATGAAAATTATGCCAAATGAGATTATGCCAAATGAAAATTATGCCAAATGAACGTAAATCGTAAACTGCACCCTAACCTCAATCAATATCCATCAATTTCAGTCCGGCTTCTTCGCCACCAAACAACAACGCTAACCAGCCGCACTTCTTCGGGATATTGTTCATCTTCACTACGGCAGTCAATCGACACGCCATATGACTAAAAATGCCATCAGTTTTATTCACGTTTATGTGAAAGATGTTGATAAATATTGCCGTGGGAGAAGGAAAAAAAGACAGAGAAAGAGAGAGGCAGGGAGATAGAGAGGGAGATAGAGCGAGAGAGAGATAGAGAGAGCCAGATAGAGAGAGACAGACATTCAGCAGAGAGACACAGAGAGAGACAGAGGGACAAAAAGAGATAGAGCGAGAGAGAGGAAGATGCACGCCAGCCTTTTTGATAATTCGAATACATGATTTCAATGCATAGTTTAGCTGACGGATTAGAACCGTGATTAGCATACATTACAGCATATAAAAAGAGGTTCGAAAATCATTACTCATTTTCCGTCGACAGCCTTCGAGTTTCGACTTCTTCGATCGAGCAAAACGATGCCGTCCATGAAGATTGCTCCGATGGTTGGTTATCATTTGAAGCCTTGTAAAGTGCTAATTGTTTAGCTGCTGTTGCTGCTCCTCATCGTCCCGCAGCCCATCATCACTGATGAGGGCAATGATACGGACAACCCGACGATGTTCAAGCCGCCCGGCACGAACGACCCCAAGATGACGCTGATTCCCAAGAAAAGCCGGCCTCCTCAAGTCCAAGACCACTCGCCGCCATCTTCCTCGCCGACGCCCTCTGGCAGTACGGGCCCGCCATCACCATCCACACAAATCGTGAGTATCTACTGGAGCATTAATATCAGGGGGTACGATCATTACTTCTAAAACCATTACTTCTAAAATCATTACTTCTAAAAGTCATTACTTCCAAAATCATTACTTCTAAAAGTCATTACTTCTAAAAGTCATTACTTCTAAAAGTCATTCCTTCTAAAAATCATTACTTCTAAAAACGTTACTTCTAAAATTTGGTACGCCGGATTACCAGTTTTTCGGCACGCTTGGCCATATTTATGCCCAAAACGAAGCTTAGAATTTTAGAAGTAACGACTTTTAGAAGTAATGGTTTTAGAAGTAATGACTTTTAGAAGTAATGACTTTTAGAAGTAATGATTTTGGAAGTAATGGCTTTTAGAAGTAATGACTTTTTAGAAGTAATGATTTTAGAAGTAATGATTTTAGAAGTAATGATTTTAGAAGTAATGGTGGGTAGCCTTAATATCAGTATGATTATTTGTAGGGTATTACCGACCCAACGGACCCCACCGGCAACGATAAGAAGACCAACTCCGAAGTGGCCGGCTGCCAGAATTGTCGTTGCCCGGACCGTGCCTGAACATCTCGACGGCGCCGCAGCAGGGTGAGCCAGTGTCGACTCAGTTTCCGACGGTGGGGATTACTTTTTCGACGTTTCGTGTCTTTGAACTCCTTAATGACGTCGGCTCGTTATTTTGCTGAATTGACCGTTTTTTTCAGCTTCCGCCATCCGCTTCCCCGGCCAACGGCACGGCAGACACGAACACAACACCCGAGGTGCCGTGCGAGAGCTGCTCGACCCCGATGAACAGCACCGAGCCGTCATCCGCCAATGCATGCAATGGGACCCTCATCTTGCCCGAGAATGGCATGGACGGGAAGCTCCCCTCAAGCGGAAGGGGACGCCGCAACTCCACCATTCAATTGATCGATGAAGGTACCATAGTGAAGCTGACGAATGGCAGCGAAGTCCACATCTGCCATCAAGTCTTCGTGGTGCCGCCGGGCAGCACCATCCACCTCGAGACGGCCAGCGATTCGACTTATGTGCTCTGCAGTAGCAAGAACCAGCAGCTGCGTTGTGATGGCTCGAACAAGCTCGATTGCACAGGCCCGATCGACATATACTGCGTGAAGATCTCCGTGTCCGACGCCCCCACCACCAAGTAAGTGAGGAGGGATAGCACAGACCATTCAGGGCTTCAATCAACCCCTTCATTTTCAGCTCGACCGCGGCGCCCCTGACGCTCGACGGCGAGAAGTCATCTTGGTGGTGGCTGCTGGTGGTCATCGTGCTCCTCCTCCTCACCGTCGTCTTCATCGTCGCCACCACCGCCGTCTCCTTCTACATCATCAAGAAGAAGAAGAGCTTCAGGAAGCAGAAAAGGAATGACGTCGAGGCGTCGAAGAACAACACACCGGTCACCTCGAAGCCCACCACCACCTCAAGCGCGACGACGACACCTCAGAGCAAGGCCACCACCAGCAAGGCCACTCCGAGCAAGGCGACCCCGAGTATGGCCAGCCCGAGCATGACCTCTCCGGACGCATCTTCATCAAAGGTTGGTCATCTAAAATAAAATATTCGAGTTTTAAAGCTAATTTTCGACGTTTTTGTGTTCTTTTGCATTATCGGGAGGGGGGGTCAGTGTTTAATAGTTTTTTTGGTAATATATCACTATATCTAAAATTGAAAAACTATCTAACGAAAAAACGTTGAAAAAGTCAAAATCTTTGTCGAAAAATGAATATTTTTCAATTTTCAGGAAGAGGCGCCGTTCGTCTTGCAGCCCGGCACGTTCAAGTACCACCGCGGATTGAAGAGGTTCAATGGCCATACTGGTCAATGGGTAAGTCGGATCGTTGAACGCCTTGAACTTGTGCTATTTTCAGACCCACCGGCGTGAGCGCGAAGAGGAAGAGGAGTGGAAACCGGTCGCCTTCACCTGGGACGACGAGGGCCACGAGTACTGGGAATTCGAGGATGGGCCGGGTGTTGGCGATGTGGTAAGCTTTAGCAAAACTATATTTAGCTATATAGCTAAGTAGTAATAACTTAACTTAAGTAATTAATTAAGTCGTTTTTGTTCATTAATTTAGTTAATTAAATTTTCGTTTTTTAGTGGGTGGCGTTGGAGGAAGAGGACGAGACGCAGCTCAGCGACTCGGCGATGGAGAGGCCCGAGCGGCACCTGCGTGCGGACAAGGACTGCCCGTCGTCGGTCACTGTCTGCGACGACGAGGACGAGTCCGCGCAGGTTAGTGCCACGCCCCCTTTAAAAAAAGTCGAAATTTTGGTCAAAAATCGATTAAAATTTTCCTTTTCAGGCGGCGCAAAAGAAGATGAAGGCCACCCGCCACATCCCGGCCAAGTCGACGCACAACACCCGTGGCGCCCCTCCCCCTCGTCGTCCCGCCCGGCGCTAAATCCCGACCGCCTCCAACAACATCAACAAGGACAGCAGAGCAACATCGTCATCCACGCCGAACAACTCGAAGTCAAAAGCACATCCCAGTTCCCCTTTGTGTGTCATGTTGTCTATTCGTTATACTGGCCCCTCGCAATCCAAATGTACATATTTCTTGATGTCATTGTCGTTTATCGTGTATTTTCGTGTGCCTACAGTATCATTAATAAAGTATCTGGCTTGAAAGTCGAAAGGAAACATCAGAAATTGCACTCTACTCAAAGAATTTGGGTAAAGATTGCTTAACGGGGGAAATAACGAGGGTGGAAAACATTTCACCTGCCGGGCCAATTCAAGCATGTCATCGGATAGAGCGTCGATAACTATACGAAGAGATTTAATTTCAGCCCAAAATATCGCAATTTAAAATTATTACTTATTAAGCTAAAAAGTTTATTCAATTAAAAATCGTTTAAAAGGAGCTTTTCCGACTGAAATTAAATCTCTTACAAGGAGTGGTTTTTGAGTGTCATTGGCAAATCCCTTAGCGACCTAGTTCATTCGATAGAGAATTGAATTGTGAACAACCTCTCGTTGTTCATTTTTGTAAAACGGCTCTCCCTGATTTCATAAAATTAAAAAACTAAAAATTGAATTTTACGTACTCCGTCTGGCGCGGCCAGCCTATTGGAACTCCCCTAGGACATGAGCTCGCTTCGCCTCCCGGTCCCACCATGGGACGTGGCCTAGTGGTAAATGCTTCCGTCTTCAAAAATTTTTTGCATCTTTGTGGAAAGTTCGGTTCCTTGGTAAAAAATTTGTTTTGCTTTTTGTTCTTAAAAGCGTTTGCAGACGCTTTGATAAGTTAATTGATTTAAAATAATACTTATTACAACGTTGGCTGCTCTGCGCATTCAGGAAAATTTACAACAAAAACAAATATTATGATCCAGGTTAGTGTGAGTCCTCTAAATTGGAGGTACAACTTGTTTAAAAATACTGGGGCTACTTATAATACAAAAAGCAAAACAAATTACATCTACAAAAACCGAACTTGCAAAAGATTGAAAAATAAATTTTGGAAGACAGCCGCGTTAGCCAGTGCGCCACGGCTGATGGTGAGGGGAGCGGCGCTGAAGGCCTCTTCTCCTAGAGCTAGCCAGGCATCATTTTGATGCGGCAAACCGATAGTCGGCCAAAATTCGATTTAAAGTTTTTTAATTTTATAAAATCAGGGAAAAGCGTTTTGCAAAAATGAACACCGGGAGGTTGTTCAGAATTCAATTCTCTATCGAATGAGCTGGGTCGCGAAGGGATTTGCCAATGACACTCAAAAACCACTCCTTGTTAGTATAGTATTCGACGCTCTATCCAATGGCATTTTGCATCCCCCCAATGGTCTCTGCTAGCTCTCCTCAATGGTCTCTGCTAGCTTTCCTAAATGGTCTCTGCTAGCTTTTTCCTTTTTCAGGCGGCGCTCTTGAAAAAGAAGAAGAAGGCCACCCGTCACATCCCGGCCAAGTCGTCGCAGTACGACCGTGGCGCCCCTCCCCCGCGTCGTCCCGCCCGGCGCTGAACGTCGACCGCCGCCAACTTCAACAAGGACAGCAGGGCAACAACGTCATCTAGCCCGAACAACTCGAAGACGGAAGCACATCCCAGTTCCCCTTTGTGTTCCTTGATTGATGTTGTGTGTTTGTCCCCTCTCATTGACCCGCTCGGAATCGCTATAGACTATGTCTCTATCATTCTTAATATGATGTGTAATAAATGAAGTTCGATAAATGATGAAACCCTACTATCCTATTACATATAAAAAAAGTGTTAGTGTCTCTAGAAAAGCTTTCCAAAAACTTTCAACGTTTTTCAAAAAGAATGGAAAAATTGAGACCAATCGACAAATGTTTTTTTCTGTTTTTCCATAAAATCCTACTTTATAAATTTTTGGCGGGTCTATCTGCGTGTCTGTGTGTGCAGCTGTCATTTTCGAGGCCCGATTTGAGGGCCTTTCCGTGCATAAATGCCCTAATCCTTCGTCACTTGGAAGAATCGACCCTCCTCTTTCCGGCGGCGTTTTCAGAATTCCGATAAAATACAAGTTTACAAAGTTAAAGCCTGTTTTATTCATTTTTCGGAGTACCTCCGGGCTAAAAATACAATATTCCTCGTTCGTGCCAGTTGCACTCGCGCATGTGGTCGGGAGGGGGAGGGGAGTCCGCAGGACCCGCGCGATCAAAGTCAAACTTTTCCTGCAAAGGCCCCATTCCAGCGCCTAAGGCCCGCGAAGCGGGTTTTGGGCGCTGGTCACGTATGAACGAGTAAAGAACATTTTCAAACAGGTCAACACCAGATTTGATGACGAATCGCTGGGACTTAAGAAGCGAGAGGAAGGACCGGGAAATTTGATAAGGCGTCAGGCAGTCGGTTCCGGAAATGCTGGCATTCATTATATTTTGTATTTTATTGCAATCCAATGTGTGCCTAGACTTTTTCTGTCCAAACGGGACGATAAAGGTTCCGGATCAGGAGCGCTGTTTATATCTGGGAGTTGGAGGTATGCATCATCATCTCTTTGTTACTCTCTGACTCACTCTCTCTCGCTGTATATCTCTCTCGCTCTCTCTTTTAGCCCACTCTCTGCCCTTATCTCGTTCTAACCATCGCTCTGCGACATAGGAAGTTGTAGGTGGACGCGACGCGCGCGCGTTGCGTGTCGCGGACGGCAAAGTTTGTAGAGGAACAGCGAGAAACCGCGAGAGCGCGAGAGAGAGAGAGATAGAGAGAGAGAGAGAGAGAGAGAGAGAGAGAAAGAGAGATAGAGAGAGAGGGAGAAAGAGAGATAGAGACAGTGAGAGAGGGAGAAAGAGAGCGAGAGAGAGAGAGAGGGAAATCCGGGTCCAGACACGTCCCTTTCAGCCACAACCTACCCAAACGTCCAGACCGTATGCCAGCGCTGGGATGGGCTACCAGCCAAAATTGGCAACGCCTTTGACAACGGATTTTTGGATGGGTTATTGCAATTTGGTGGGTTGAGTATCATTAATGTTTATTAACATTTTAAGGCATTAGTTCTGATTCTGCATATATTGGTGTTGAGAAGAACAATGCTGGAGAGTGGACTAATAGCGATGGCTCTCCGTTGACTTATAAGAATTGGGGACCAGGTATGTTAGAGAGAGCGAGAGAGAGAGAGAGAGAGAGAGAGAGAGAGAGAGAGAAAGCAACCCAAAAACTATTTCCAGAATTTAGGCGAACCCTACAACGGCCCGGGACGATGTGCTCTGATGAAAACCGACACTGGGAAATGGGCCGCTACGGAATGCTCCAATATACAGCCGTACGTCTGTGATGTAGGCACCGGGAAGCGTAATGGTACGCAGCTCTCTCTCACTCTCTGTCTCCCTCTCCCTCTCTAGCCCTCTCTCTCTCGCTCACTTGCTCTCTCGCCATCTCTCTTTCGCTCTCTCTCTCACTCTCTCTTACTCTCTCTCTCGCCCTCTCTCACTCTCTCTCTCTGTCTCTCTCTCTCTCACTATCTCTCTCTTAGATCCTGTCTTTAGGTACTCGCTGCACGGACGGTTGGCATTTCCTCGACGCAACGAAATCCTGCTATTATGTATTTGTAGGTTTGCATCAGTTTTTAGGGGGAGTGGGCAGTCATTTGAATCCAGAGTCGACCAATAATCCATAGCTTTGCCTTTTCGATCCCTTTAAACCCCCTATAATTCCAGAACTACACCCTCGGAGGTGATGGCTACGTGGCGAGGTACAGCTGGACGCCGAGGAGCTATGCCGAGGGCTAGGAGCCCATCTAACATCGATACACTCGGATCAGGAGGATATTTTCGTCAACCGTTCGTCGATAGTAATTTCGTATACTAGACTGCTTTACAGTACTAATCCGGTCGGAAGCCTCCAAGCTGGACCATCGCCCGCCCGGGGTTGGGGTCTGTGATTTGTCTTCAGCATGGATCGGATTGAAAGGTCGTAAGGAGTTCGGGGTGGTAGAGGAAGAGACAAAGGTGAAGAGAGAGAGCGAGAGAGAGAGTGAGGATGAGAGACAGAGAGAGAGACATATACATAGAGAGAGAAACAGGAGACATCCAGAAACACAGAGACAGAGAGAAACAGAGAGACAGAGAGAAAGAGAGAGAGCGTGAGAAAGAGCGAGAGAGAGAGAGAGGGTGAGAGCACTAACTCATGTGATTTTACAGGCTCCGGTGCTCTGAAGTCTGGTGGATGGACGGACGGTAGCCCAGTGGACTACGTCCAGGCAAAATACGCCTATTCGGTGCCGTACGTCTGGGCTGTGGGTTACTGTACTTCTCGTTTTGCTGTGTCATGAGATATTACTAGCTTTCTTTGCTAGAAGGAAATTTGTTTTTACGTGGCTTAGGTTAGGTTTGCGTCGTTTTTTACGCAACGCGTTGAAGACGTTGCTGTCGCAGAATATCAGCAAATGACCCGTTTCAGAAAGAGAACGACAAGGAGTGTTTGCCTCCCTACTGGCTGCCCCACGACCAAGACTTTCTATCTGCACGATTCGTGTGTCAAAAATTTGCGGAATAAACTGGTTGTCCTCGATTTAACGGCACTATTAATAAACCGGCACTATTAATGCTTTTTTTTCAATCAGGCATCTCAGACGCGCACTAAATAAACCCCGGGAAGCCAAACATAGGTATAAGGACGCATGGTTTTTTTGCGTGCTGCCCATTTTTTCCTGAACTTTCGCCGATTTTTTGGCTACAGCCATGCTTTGCTGGTAGGGCCGACCGGCTGGGTGGGTGACAGGCGGGACAGCTCCCAGATAAGGCACATTGGCTACTCCCGGTCCATGGGATCATTTTACCCGCTGATACTCCTTGTTACGCTCGTCCAGTTGTCAATTGTCACCGGGATCAACAGGGTAAGTTAAAGTTAAAGCCAAAGTTCTTTAAGGCCTCAGTTTTGAATAGCTTTAGAGGGTTTAGACACAATTTTATCACATCGGCTCGAAACGATTCAGGGCTGAAAGATCGCGATCTCGTTCTTTATCTTTCGGTATCTCTATCCCTTTCTCTCTCTCTCTCTTCTCTCTCTCTCCCTCTCTCTCTCTCCATTCTTTGTACGCTACCGCACCGCGACACTTGATCCATTACGCTACGGAAAAGCCATGAGCGTTGCGATGCGTTGCGGGTCGCGACTCGGGGAAATCGAAAATCCCTAGCCTTTTCCTTTTCCAAAAGATATCCAAAAATTTAGACGTCCAAAAGTTTCTTTTCAGCCCGACATCGGCCCAGTGAAACAACACCTTTGCCCAACACTCGGCACCTCGGCCTATATTCTCGTCACCCTCACCCCCGATATCGACATCTCGGCGTTTGTCGGGTTGTTGAAAGGGTATTCGGCGGTAGGTTTTCGATTTTAACCCCCTGCTCTTCAAAAGTTCACCGTTTCGCCATTCCGGGTTTAAATCCGGCAATTTTCCGGCCGCCGTCCACGCCCTCCCCCACCTCGGCTTATCGCAAGAAGCTGATTCTGGCCCGCGAGGGAGGGGGGTCTGATTTACTAGCTGCCGGTTTTGGCGCCGATTTTTTGAGGGAATTCTTGGACAGACCGGGGCGTTCGGGGATTGCGTCGGCAGTCATGTAATTCCGCCATTAAAGATGGGAGGGAAATTCCGATGACATGACGAGAACATCAAAAAATTTCTATCGGAATTTGGTGAATTTGCAGGTTTAATAAGACTAAAAATTCGCAAAATTCACGGATGGATACCGGCATATCTAATTACGTTATTAAATTAAATAAAAAGTTTTAGTTAACCCAACGCATCAACACCAAGTACCAATTCATCTTTGGCGCGTCAAAAGCTGCAGAATTCTACACGGATGATTTGCTGCAGACTATTGACGTAAGAATTTTGAAAAAGTGCTTTTCTCGCTCAGTCTCTCTCTCTCTCTATCACTCTCTCGCTCTCTCACATCATTTCTTTCGTCATTTCTGGTTCACCAGCTCTCTCTCATTGGCTTCCTCTCTCCGCCTCTCGCTCTGCCACTATGTCTCTCTCAGTCTCTCTCCATCCCTCTCTCTCCCTCTCACACACTCTCTCTCTCTCTCTCTCTCTCTCTCTCTCTCTCTCTTTCTCCTCCGCAACTGAATTTCTTCTAGGAATGGGTGGCCAAACCCGAGCTCCTCGCCCAATACTACAATCAATCGCTGACCAACAGTACTGCCGATGTCCAGTATGGGGAAGAGTTGGCCAATTCGGTCACTTACCATATAAGGCAGCCATTGGAGGCCGAGAATACGCTATCGGCCACCGTGAGCAAGAAGAAACTGGTCGTGCTCATCTGTGATTACGTTCATTGGAATGCTACGCAACTGTTGAATCAGGCTATTATTGTGGTGGGCTTGTGAGGGAGGCAGAGAGAGAGAGAGAGAGAGAGAGAGAGAGAGAGAGAGAGAGAGATAGAAAGCCAAAACGTACTTTCCAGCCAAACACCAAAATCTATGGTCTCTCACACGATATGGACCTCTCCTTGCTGCGTTCCGTAGCGGCTTTCAGCGTCTTCTCCTCAATCCAAGACCCAGCCACGCTGAATCCGATTTTTACTGCTGACGCCGACTTTCGTAAGTCTCAGCGTCTGCCTTCTAAATTCATCCGAAACCTTCTAGATTTCCCCGAATCGCTACAACAAGAAATCCGTGCCTCGAATGGAATCTTTGTGGTGGATCATAAATACCTCGGTCGGGCTAGACGGATATTTTTGGATACGGTAAGTTGAGCATATTTTAGGCAGCTATGAAGCTCTAGGTAAGCGGTGAACAGTGTCACCCTGGGAAAGGGCGGATGAACGACCGGTTTATGACCGTCAGATTCGCGGGGGATAGCAACGATACAGCTAGAGGTAAAGCCGAAAAGCATGCCATTTTATGGGAGTTTTTAGAGATGGATCTCCCCTGGATCGGGAACCTGACCGCGGATTTTGGGCAACATTGCTTCGATCGATTCGAGAATCAAACGGGTTGGTATTGCTAGGAGGTTTAAGGGTACTGGACTGTTAGCGGGGAAGGGGTGCAGCGGAAGATACCAAATTTTTCCTGGCAATCTTGTACGGCAATATAACAATGCATAAATTATGATATGTTTTAGAACATTTTCAACAGTTTTTGGCTATAAACCGCTCGAAAAAAATTATAAAACTTTTCGAAAATTCTTGATGTTTTGATCAAAAATCTTTGAAATTTACAAAATTAAAATCTTTGAGGAACTGTCTAGTATGCCACAGTCAAAAAGCTGCCGCGGGCGGGATTCGAACCCACGTCCCCTTGTTGGAGAGGATCCGTTCCTAAAACGGACGCCTTCGACCACTCGGCCACCGCGGCTTAGATGTTTCCGGGTACCCCGAGCTTTTATAGACCCCCTACAGGCAGTGGACCAGGTGGGGAAAGAAGCGATGAAAATTTTCATCGTTGAGCTGATGGCATGGGCGAAGCGAGGGAAAAGCGCCGAAGGTGAACGGCAAAATGTCGTGGAGTGAATCATTATGACCTGACATTATACCATCTCCCTGTCCCTATTTCGTGACGTCAAAAAATCAAGAACCCGACATTTTGTGTGCTTGAAGTGTGCAATTTTTGAAAAATTACATATTTACCGGCTGGGCTTTTGTTACCGAATTTTTGCATGCACAATTCAGGAGCATTCATAGAGGTTTCACGCTAAACAGATGGATAATGCTCATGTAATGTGTATTGTACCGTCATTTCAAAAACGCCTATTTACGGGACCACCATGTCAAAAAAGACAAAAAGCTGCCGCGGGCGGGATTCGAACCCACGTCCCCTTTTTGGAGAGGATCCGTTCTTAAGACGGACGCCTTAGACCACTCGGCCACCGCGGCTTAGAAGGTTTCTGGTGCCCCAAGGTTTTATAGACCCCGTACAGGCAGTGGACCAGGTGGGGGAAGAAACGGTAAAAATTTTCATTGCCGTGCCGATGGCATGGGCAAAGAGGGGAAAGCCCCGGGGGTGAACGGCAGAAGGCCAGCGAGTGAATCATTCACCTCTCTTTCTCTATCCCGTGGCTCACAAAGAATAAATTTCGACTTGTCTGGCGTGCCTTATCTATAGAGTTCAGCGCGCCGATTCCATTTCCATAACTTTTGCTGACACAGGAACTACGGAGAGTGTTACTTTGTCAAAAAGAACCTTATTTATTGCCAAGAATCAGTGCGCCGAGCTCCATAAGTCTGTAAATGTTATACCTAAATTCCGTTTAGTCAATCGGGTTCGATTTGAATTTACGCTATTTCAATCGTTTTTTTGAGAAATGTTATGTAAGTTTACCGACTGGTGGCGCGTTTTCGCATTTACCATCGTAATTTAGAGGAGTTAAAAGGTTGACGATGAAAACATGACCAAACAATTGACTGGCCAGGCTATAGTTCTTCTGCTGGCCACGAAAGCTTCGTAATTTCCATATTGTTCGAACGCTATGCTTCCTATTTCAGTGGTCCCCTCCAGCGAATCCGGTCTTCTGATCATTGAAGATTTCCTAACAGCCCTTGTCCCTCCCCCGAACGTCACGTTCACGTTCGCCTCGCTGCTGTTGGGCAACGACTTCGGGCTGGTCGAGCATTTGCAGAAACGGATTGAGCAGCTCGAGACTACGGTATGCTAAATGTCTAAACAAATATCCTATCCTTTTTGTAAAACTTTACTCCGCCCCGGACGGGAAAACCCAGGTTTTCCGAAATTTTCGCCATTTTTTTCCCGTTTTTTTTGCAAAGTAATTCGATAGAGCATCAAAAAATCTACAAAAACCTTTAAATCACAGTTTCAAACAATTCAATTAAAAAGGTGTTATAGCAAATTCTTTTCAGACCCCATTTCACATCTGGGCCGACGGGGAGCCGGACTCGATTTATACAAATGTAACGGTGGAATTGATGGAGGCGCTGAGCAGCGACTGGGGTTTGTAGTTGTGTTTAGGGTCTAGAAAATACTACCATCTTTCAGATCATCTAATCTTGCCCTATACCTTTTATGACAATCGTACGGACCAGGCCACCGTATGCCGGGATGTTATTCCGCAAGGTTCCGCCTTATGGGTGCTTTTAACCGTAATTCAGTGAGGATGCTGGCGTCCAAGCCCTACCACAAGCCGAAGCACTTCTACCTGGCTGTTGAGGATATCGTGAGTGCAACTACGCATCTCTAGCGTCTCTCTCTCACGATCTCTCTCTCTCTCTCCCGATCTCGCTCTCCCCTCTCTGCTCTCCCTCTCTGGCCTGTTTCTAGCGTAGCGTAATAAACCAATTTTTCCCAGATCTGGATGACGGTCTGTGCGGCCGGCTCCGCAATCATCGTCGGATATCTGATCTACCGGAAAGCCTACAGGTACCGCAGTCTTTTTGGGCCATGACCTCGCATGCAATTTAGACTCTACCAGGAGCAGCTGGACGTGATGGGCGAGATCGCAATGCAGCCGTTGCAATACAGGCAAGCCAGAAGTTCTCGCTATTTCGGTGGGGAGGAAGTTGGGCAGCGATTGCAGCACGAGGGCAGCCTGGCCGTTGTGGCTACTGCCAGTTCCAGCCACCGCCGCAGCGCGATCGCTACGCATTCGCAGCCTTGTGCGGATTGTCCAAGTCATCTTGAAGATGTTAGAAACGCATCGTGCTAATTTTAACCACTTGTGCAAAAGAATTCGACGCATTTGCCGCGTTTTCCGACGGATAAGGGCTGGTGAACGTCTCGCGCTCGCGCTGGCGGCGCGCTCCATTAACTGCGAATAAATTTCCATCGTCCTGGGTCTGGTGCGTGCGTCGCGTAAGTGGCACGGAGGTTTCCCCAGGGTCCACAGCGCCCCCCGACGAGGAAAAGTTTTGTTTCAGACCCAAGAACGAGAACGTGCGAATGGCTCGACTGCCGTGGGAGATCAAGGCGGATCGGGTGCACATTGACCGGGAATGTCTGCTAGGCGAGGGCACACATTCGGATGTGTATTTGGGTGGGTTGTAGTCAATGTTTGTGTAGTTTGTAGTGTATAGTTGTAGTCTATACCTCCACTCTATTTTTCCAGGCCGTCTAAAGGGGAAGGCACCGATTATGCAGTGGATGGAACGGGTGGAAATGAGGCAATACCAGGATTGCGCTGTGGCGGTTCGGGTAAGAATTTCCGGGCCATTTGTGCATTAGCCGTACAATGGTATTCGCCGGGTCGAGGGGTTGCGTCAGATCCTGCTACTCTGATTGTGGCTTCTCAGGTGCCACGCCAGTTCGACGAGGCCGAGGAGGAGCAGCTATTTCGGGAGGTCGCTTCGATGCGACGCCTCCGTAGTCATGCTCACATTGCGTTGTTTCTCGGATGGTCGTCCATTGATAATCTTGTCTGCTCGTTGATCGAGTTGACGCATACAAGTTTTCGGAAATATTTGCAGCAGCTGGAGGAGAGGTAAGTAATGCTAATCGCGGTTTTACCTTTCCTTCGAAATTTTTAGTTCTGACTCTTCATCGACCAGAGGTCCGCCCCGGCTACCTTTCAAACAGCTTTTCCAGATCATATGGCAAGTCTGCGATGGGATGGTAATAGTTTACTAGCTCTAAAAAATGCTCCCTTTGACCTCCAGGCGTACATCCATCAGCGGCATCTGATACATCGTGACTTGGCTGCTAGAAATATTCTGCTCACTTCCGAGTTGAGGCCGAAGGTGCGAGGTTTTTA